>MAVT02000111.1:0-44457 GCA_001702395.2 Diaporthe helianthi | reverse complement strand
AAGCAGCAGCCGTAGGACCTCCTTGGCCGTCTGTCCCGACTCGGATCCATTCGTCAGCCCGAGGATGGCGACCCTGACGGTTTCCTCGCCGGCGTCCTGGCGCAGCGCGTTGAGGGCCAATTGCACCCGCGAAAGGTTCACGTAGTTGGCAGCATGCTTCTGGAGCTCCTGGAGGGCGTCCTGAAGCTCTCTTCGCGGGTTCGGCGATGGGCCGGGCACGGTGGTGGACTGGTTTCGACGCGTCGCAAGAGATTTGCGCCGCGACCTTCGAGGCGCTGGTGAGTTGGGACGGGCCGCCAGGGCACAGAATAAGCAGACTTTAGACGTCGGCTTCGTGGCAACCCTTTGCAACGAGGTTGGCCGGCAGCCTGCGACAGAACGCAAGCTCAGTCGTGGTGGCATGGCGCGCGCCGTATGGAACTCTCTGGCTGGCACTCGGGGGGGGAGGTTGAACCTTGAATCGGAATTGGAGCTGCAGCTAGAGGGCGGGCAGGCAGAAGAGCTTGGATCCCAAGACTTGGGTCTGGGGTGGGGTTTTACAGTTAGCGCAGGCACTATCTCTGCCGATCATCCCGCTCCCCAGAGTCACCCATGTCTTCTCCTCATCATCACTAACTTGCCTACCCACTGGGATCCGGCCCCACGCAACCTCAACTTAACCGCCGACCTAACCTCGCCTTAACCACCTCGACTGCTCCGTCGACAGACAATAGCCACAAGCACACGACGATATCTTTACTTTCTCCCTAAGCCTCTTTTCAAGAAAGTGTGAAATTCTGCAAAAGCAGCAGAACTCACCGACTACCTTCGACCACACTACAACAACACCAACACCTGCAAGAACAAAGGCATCTTTTACAAAAAGCCACCATGTCATCGACCGCCCACCGCCGCCTGCTCCAGGAATATCGCATGCTCACCAAGAACCCACCCGACGGGATCACAGCCGGCCCCGTCTCCGAGGACGACCTGTTGCACTGGGAAGCCCTGATCCAAGGGCCGGAAGGGACTCCTTTCGAGGGCGGTGTGTTCCCAGCGGAGCTCAAGTTCCCGGCAGATTACCCCCTGGCGCCGCCGACAATGAAGTTCTTGGGAGAGATCTGGCATCCAAATGGTACGTACGGAGGCATGAAGTGCCCGCCACCTGTATTTTCCATATATACTCGTGCAAAGACCTGCTTGGGATACGCGCAACACATGCTGACACCGTGGCCCTTGATTAGTCTACCCAAGCGGCCTGGTATGCATTTCCATCCTCCACCCTGCCGGCGACGACCCCAACCACTACGAGCACGCCTCGGAGCGCTGGTCGCCCATCCAGTCCGTCGAGAAGATCCTGCTATCCGTCATGAACCTTCTCGCCGAGCCCAACGACGAGAGCCCCGCCAACGTCGACGCCGCCAAGATGTGGCGCGACCACCGCCAGGAGTACGATAGGAGGGTTCAGGAGAGCGTCAGACATTCACTGGGGCTGTGATTGTAGCCTTTCGCACAGTTTAAAAGCTATCATTAGGGCCTGGCACTGGTTGTTAACCGTATGGGTCGTTCAACAATTAGACCCCGATTGACAGTGTAACCGGATGCTTCTGACGCTGTCTTCTGACGATCTCTTCTGACGATCAAAAGAAAGTGCCAATCGTTGAAGATGGGCATAAAGGAACCGCGTCAAGTACGGCCAGTGTGAGGGAAGCAGCGCCCCAAGGAGCGAATTGGCCAGATATATTGATTAATCGCCCTGTGGTGTCATAGCGTGGAGTTTATGGTAAATGGCGCCGACCTCTTAAGAAAGTTCAGGGGGTATTTATTTCGGTATTGTTCGAAATAGACGTGTGTAAAGGACTCGGCCTTGATGTTCATGAGATAGTACACAAGTCTACTGCATAAATATGTCTACACCATGAAGTCAGGGTGACTTTTGGACTACTCGATCGAGCACTGGAAGGTCCAATGCAGTGCAGCATAGTTGATAAGAGTATTAGAAAAGTCGACTACAGGTCAACACCGCCTGACAATGACACAAACGTCAGCAGAAGAATGGAACGTGAATAAGATCTCGTGTGAGCATGTACTCTAGCTTGTCCAGAGAACTCTGTACCCACTTTCAAACCGGACATGTGAAATGATGGGCTGCTCTGTTAGTCACATCCATCACAAACCGCCACAAAGTCGCCCACCACTAATGCAACGCGGGAGGGAAAAAAGCCGTGTGAATATAGAAAGAATATCGAGAATTCCATGACCTGGCTACCCACAGCTTTACATCGCCCGGTGGCCATAGCAGCTTACCCACGGATAAGCCATATTTCACCTGCCTAAGTTCCTGAGGGTGGCCACGATCTTCACAGGCAACGAGACGCAGGATACGCAACGCGAACAGAACCAGGTGAAAAGAGCTTGATTCAGAGCAATGGTCTAGTAGGAAACTCCAGGCGCCTTTCGCTCGCTTTTGGATTGCCCCCCCCCCACCCCCACCCCTTTCCCCGATTCAACCGAAATAAAGGAAATTCTTTCAATCGATCCTGTCAAGGGTTTTGAATGGGGAATTCAGGCGATGGCATCATTCGAGGGCCAGCTGTAGCAGGTCCGGACGAGTTAGTGAGGAAGTGGCCAAGGCACAGGGTTTCGAGGATGGGCGGCTGGCGCGGCGGCCGTCGACTCACTTCCGTGGTGGGTGGGATATCTCAGTCCTTGGCTGTGATCCGACTCGTCAGTACTCGAGGGGGAAAGGCTTCTTCTCCAAGCGCTGGTGGCCTGTCCCGGTCCCGGTTGGTCTGTCCTCGCCGGGCCCTCGATCACGTAGACGTCGCTCTCGGGTGTCGATGTGCCGCTCTTCCTAGGATGACCTGCGGCGGCGGGCGATATCCTGTCGCCGTCCTCGTCATCCTCCTGCACTGTGACTGCCACCCCGACGCCCCAGCCGTTCCGGCCCGCGCGTACCGATGTCCGTGATGACAGCGTTGTCTCCTGCGACCAGTAGCCGGCGCCACCTTTGTTGCCGCCGGGCTCCATATCTGCGAGTTTGATGCTGCCTGGCCCGTAGCCTGGCATGCCCGATGCCCGTCGTGTACCGGACCGGGTGGTAGCCCCCCTGGAACCCCCAGTGGCGCCGAGGCTGCCGTTCTGACGCGCGACTGGAAGACCATGGCTTCGCTCTGTTGACTCAAATCCCCTGAGGCGCATCTTGCGGAGGAGGGGTCGGATTGTGACGAGGCTCGACGCAACTATGGCCACGCCCGGTTCGACGAGGGTCCAGACCATTGCGTCGGTTCCCGCAACTGAAGTTGTGTTAGCAAGCCAATCGTCTTTCCAAATGTACGAAATGAGACATCTGCTGATGGGGTGATTTCTCACATAGGATGTCGGACGTATCCGTCAGGTCGGAGAGGAACTTCAGCCTGATCAGGGTCGCAATAGATGCGCTAAAGGAGGGCAAGTCAGCCTTGGCTATGTCTCCCATTCAACACAAAAACGTGGCGTAAAGCCGGAATAACCCACAAGACACCCAATCCCAATACCACAAAGACCGTGGCCTTGGCCTGCGGGCTCATCTTGACATGCCAGATCATGGGAATCGGGAGTAGCGCGAAGAGCCAGTCCGTGACAATGGTCATGACGGACAGTGAGTAGGCCGCGCTGACAACCTCCTGCGCCGACACGCACCTGAGATTCGGGATGGTGTAGTCCCACTGCGCAGGGACAGGGCTGCACTGGAATATGTCCCAAAACCACAGGGCTAGGGACCAGATCAAAACAACAAACATGGTTGCGTAGATGGTGTAGAGGTAGCGCTTCTGTACCGCCAGCCGCAGCAGGAAGAAGCCGATCGACAGCTTGATAAACATCATGTTAAGGACATAGGTTGCCGTTGCTAGGGCTTGCCACTGCCGCACGAGTTAGGTCCCAACGCGTCTGTCCACGGTTGCAGAGGGCCGGCTGCGACTTGAGAGTTGCCTTACCTTCAGTGCTTGTATTTCCTGGTCCTGTGGCACCGAACTGTTGTGCCTCCCCAGTCCCGTGTCGACGCCGAGCAATATAAATGTGCATGATATAGTAAAAATGACCTAGCAATCTGGTCAGCCAACAAAAAGACGTCACCTCAAAAGAAGGAGACGGCCCCGGTATTTCGGCCCGTACCTGAGCGACCAGCATGAGCCAGTCATCGACCATGAAGCTATCTGTCAAGACGCCTCGGACATATGTGCGGAGCCCGACGGAGAAGAAGGTCAAAATCAAGAAGGACACGGCGGTGCCCACTAGGGATCCGCCATTGTATTCAGCGAGGTAAGCAGCATTGTCGGCCATGAGAGCATGCCGCAAGTGGTGAGCCTGAGGTTGCGTATGAATAAAACCATGCGAGTCGTGCGGAAAATTCGACGTCACATATGGAGTAGTAGGGTTTCCAAGTATAGCTGACCGGAAGGGGATCAGGTCAAGAGTAACAAAAAGAAATTACAAAAAAAAAAAAGAGAGAGAGAGAGACCAGATACCACGGCGTGCTATCGCGTGGGGCGGGCCCAGATATAACAACATGGCTATTCGAGTGGCAGGCGGCGCAATGGCAACAGCGAGGGAGTACTACATCTCACACCATATCCGCTGCAATCTCTCTCCCGCGCGCATAGGCTACTAGGAAGAGATAGACCCGGCATGCCTCCACAAGGAGAAAGCCAACAGGGAAGACTAAGCTGGGAGGGACTGTCAGGCGAGAAGACGGGGCCTTGGACGCACGACATGCTACCCTGCTGCGGCTGCTCGAGGAACGTTTTGGAAGCCCAGGGCGGCCTTGCTTGGGGGAACACCAGGAGAGATGAGGCTGCTAAGCTTCTAAGCTCCTTCCAGCAGGCGAAAGCTTGGTTGTGTCTTAGCTCGCTGGGAAAAATGAAAAAGGGGCCCCGGGTGGAGGGCGCGCCAGACCGTAGTGTGGTGGAGGAACGAGGGCAAAGTGTTCGTACAATAGTCTAGTCTACTACGTACAGTAGTGTGTACACAGCAAGACAACGGTTCCCTGTCGCCTTGGAGCCGCTAGGACTCCCGACTCCCGACTGTCAAGAGTCAACCAAAACACACGACGGACACGGCCGGCTTGCTGACTGGATGTTGTGCCTCTGTGTTCCATTGGGGCTCATTATCTGCGCATATGTACCAGCAGATGCAGGCTCGGGGGCGAAGGGCCGAATGAGGATAAAGCTGATGTTGTTGGGGGTTTCGGATGCCACATCGGTCCACCCAAGTCGAGCATGGCGCAGACGCAGCCAGTGCCACTGCGTGGATGCTCTGCAGGAATATTCATGTATGGTTCAACATGTATGGTAAGCCTTGGTTTTCCGGTATAGACTACCTAGCTGACTGCATGACGCGATACATGGCGCGCAACGGGGTGGGACGACACATCGCGTGGCCGGTCTGTGGTAGTCCCGGGCAGGATGCAGTACACACTGCACAGTACTTGAGTAGTCACTCGTTTATGAGTGACCTAGCCTCGGCGAAGTGCTCAGCTGCTCGCCTGCGCGCAAGCAACATGCCAGCTCCGGGTCTGCGACTGATGAGCAACAGCAGATCCAGACCTTTGGGTCAACTTGGGCCTAAGGCAGGAAACTTGGCTAGCATGGGTGGGTTCGCTTCGCAGGAATGGGGATTGCTGATCCTGCGAGCTTCGGAGACACGAGTCGAACCAAAAGTTCTTCTGACAGTCATCATGCTGCCGAGGCTTGGAAAATTGGTCTCTCTCCGTCGCGCCGTGCATCTCGCTGGGTGGGTGGGTCTTGGGTGATGAGGCACAGTGTGACCAGCTTCGAATGTCGTGATCCCCAGGTCAAAAAATAGAAACCAAAAAGTCAAAAGCTCCAGTATCACGACGAGCGTAGTCAGTCTTGTCATTGGCCAAGACGTTGACGACAGGCCGAACAGACCCGTCAACGCGACAAGGGCAAGCATGACCAGACGCCAAGGGAGGTAGCGCGAAGTAACGTCCAGGGATATTATGACACTAGATTGACCGGTTGGTTATCCCGAAGGTGATGTTCCCCATGATCGGGAAAGAGGCCCTGGGCATCCTTGTCTGTCTGTCTGTCTGTCTTTCTGTCTGTCTGCCTGTCTGCACTCTGCACTGAGATGGAGGGGGGATGGAGGGGTTGAAATGCACGGGTAGCGCGACAGCGCCAAGGAAGACCGGGGGTATGACGGGGAGGGGAGGGGAGCGGAGGATTGTTCCTGCATGAGAGAGTAGACCTAACCTAGGGCACCAGTTGACGACTTTGACTCTGCGTGTGCGCACATATGCGTGGGCAATCGTGACACGGAGCACCATGATGGGCTGCAGTGCAACATGGCGTAAACTCTGGCACCCGACACGAGGATGTGATTGATACTCAAATGTCAATCAACTGCATGGTGAGCAAGCAGGCCATTCAGATGTACAGCAGTGTTCGATTTTTCTTATTAATGCCGGAGGGCGAGCCTGTATGCCATCGATGCGTGCCTTTTCCTCGCCGACAGAAAATCCAAGGCCTAAGTCGTCTACGTACTACCGGTAATTGCAAGGTACTTTTACCTACCTACTTAAGTACGCGTGTAGGTTACAAGAGTGCTACGGAGTAGACCGATTTCACACAGAGTTACAGTGCCATCCCGTTTCGAGGACCCACCGTGGCTGCGTTAATTACTTGGGCGTGCCTGAGGCGAGATTGGTTGATCTGGATGGCTGGCCCGCAGCCTAAAAGCCTAAAACCGTGGATTTGGGTGACACGACCAATGCTGGTTGGGACGTCAGCCAGGAAGCACCAGGATGGGGGGGTGTGTGTTGGATGTATTTACTGTTGACTTACACCTACAATGCCTACAGTACATGCATGTCAATAAACTGTGGGGGATGGTGGGAATCGAGTGGTACGGGACAAAAGTAAGAGGGGCTGGCTGCTGTTCGCTACCATTCGTCTCAACCTCGAGAATCGAGAATCTTTTGGCTCGCGGATCGAGTTGAGCTGCTGGCCCCACCCGTTTCATTCATCCTAAAGGAGCCCAGACGACTCTACTCTAGTGCACTTGTGCTTCAGCCGGAGCCACACTTTTCGCATCCTTCGAGCTGCGGTCCCGTCAAGATCTGATCTGGTCTTTTCCCGGTCTGATCAGTCGGATGGAGAAAAGAGGAGCACTGCCCGAGCCAGCGAACAAGGCTGCTGGCGATGGCGATGGCGATGGTCCAGTGGTCCTGGTGATGGCGTGAGCGTGAGCAGCACAGGGGTGAGAAACTTCCCGGGGCCCACAACACGGCATGCAACCTCGACACGGTCCCGAGTCCCGACTCAGCAGCGGTGAAGTATCCGTAATTCCGCAATGGTCGAGAACAGTACATAGCATCGGCCCAGGCTCGGCTCGATGTGACATTTTAAGTGCCTGATCCAGAGGGCGCAAAGCTTAGATACATAGGGTACCAAAATGGAACGCACAGATAAAAGTCCCGCGAGGGGAACACGTCGGTTGGGACAAAGCCGGTGAGAAAATCAGATGCACAGATTATAGCATCATACATACGACCCACCCAAAACCAGACATCGCAAATTGGGAACGGAAGCCACGGCCTAGAATCTCTTCCTCTACGCCGAGCCCGTGGCTGCCCTCTTCGGAGCTGTCCTCTTAGCCCGGGCCCCGCTCAAGTAGACGACTACCTCTTCCTCGTGAGCCCGGTTGCTTCGGCGCACTACCACCCGAGCATGCAGATCGTCCTCGATCAGCTGGCAGCTGCCTATTTCCTCTTTGCCTTCAACCAGACCGTGGTGCTACGCATAGATGGGAATGACGACGTCCGCGTGTGCGTGTGGTCGGCCATGATTTGCGGCATGCTGCTGTTTGACCTGCTCCATTTCAACGCTGCCGGCAATTCCCAGGGATGGGGAATACTGCTTGACCCAGAAGCCTGGAGATTTGAGGAGTGGCTCATAATGATACCAACATGTGGTGTTGCCGCGGCCAGAGTGGCCTTTTTGCTGGGCTTTGGTGTGGCTGGAGAGGAGCCAAAGCCAAAGATGAAGACGGGAGTGCTCTATCCTTGTTGTAATGTGGGAGAAGATATAGTTTCGGTACTTGAAAACTTTGCATCCCAAGTAGTGTAGTGTACTGTGGTCCATTTGTCGGCAGGGTAGTAAGACAGCAGGGCTCAGTATTCAGGCTATAGGCCCCTGCGTTGTCTTCCGAAGTACTTCAAACAACCGCCAATCCAAACAGTCTAACCCTCATGGCATTGGGTATAATCCCACAGGAACTTCCCAACATTAGCAAAAAGATCCACGTTACAGACATCCCACGCCACTATCTAAGATTCACGGGACGTGGCATTGCAAGATGCCCTCTCAGTCTATCCGCCCGTGTGTCTCCCCGTTCTCGAGCAGAGCCTCCCTCTCGCCATTCTTGCCGCCATCGTGGCCCCGGTACAAGACGTAGTGCTGCGCAAAGAAGACAAGGTCGTACAGCATCGAGACATTGCCGAGCGCGAACTTGACGGGGTTCCCCGTGACGCCGCTCCAGTCGCCCTGCAGCGAGCTGTCGATGACGAGCTGGGCGATGCTCAGCACGCCGCCCGAGAAGTCCAGCAGGATCTGCCGGATGCTCCAGCCGGCGGTGCTCTTGTTGCGGAAGTTGGCCACCACCTGCGGCGTGTATTTGATCAGCGTGATCCACAATTTCACGTAGCCCACCGCGTACACGGCGTCCAGCCAGCACCACGACGTCGCCGCCCCGACGGACCCGCTCGGCGACTCCGACACCCCTGCGATCAGGACCACCACCGCCAGGACCCCGGCTGTGCACCCCAGCGCTGTGCCCGTGATGAACCTGCTGGGCCGGTTGCCCGCCGACGGCGTGAACCCCCACGACCCCGGGAACAAGTACTGCGACGTCGTGACCAGCGAGAGGAGCAGCGCGTGCGCTGCAAACACGATATCGTTGAGGGCCACGGCAGGCGTGTGGCCGTCGTGTCTTGCCGCATACTGCGCTCGCACCACCGGGCTGCAGTAGAAGGCGAGGTTGGAGATCAGGTAAGACAGGAAACCTGAGCAAGCAGTGGGTGGTCAGCCATGTTGCATACTCGGTATGAACATGCAGGAGCCAAACATACCTAGGCAGTTGATGAGTGGGAAGTCAACTGTGGTGCCGGACGTTGACTTGCGCTTGAAGTTGAGCAGCGGTTGCGGGTAGAAACTGAGCGACCAACACAGCGTGTACACCCAGCCAAAGAGGGCCGAGAGGACTTCAAAGAATCCAACTGCCATTTTTGCAAACCCTTTATTTACTTAGACTCCATGCGCTTGCGAAGGACAAGGGTCATGGGTGGTGAGGAGGGTGAGGAAATGGTCGGATGAAGTCTTCATGATTCCCAGCATGCACACACAGACACGCACACACACACACAGCATTCGCGTCTCAGATTGCGTGTGACTTCGGGCACCACACCGGCCCCACCTGATGATTGATCAGTGCTTATCTTATCAGACCCTACATCTGTCTGACCAACAATGGCTCTGCAAAGGCAGGCATACAAGTCATGCAGATAGATGTATACCTGCACAATCCGGTTCATGATATGCCCAGTTAAGTGTTAGGAGATGATCTTGAACATTTTTTCACCTCAAAAATATGGTCATCA
Source organism: Diaporthe helianthi (assembly GCA_001702395.2). Lineage (NCBI taxonomy): Eukaryota > Fungi > Ascomycota > Sordariomycetes > Diaporthales > Diaporthaceae > Diaporthe > Diaporthe helianthi. Next base: position 34,820 of record MAVT02000111.1, on the reverse strand, counting down.
TGTTCTGCAAACCATGTGTTTCTAAAACTGCACTCAGGAGACAGCAACAGAGACACCTGGGCAGCAACGGAAGCGGACATCTCAGTGCTGGCTTAAGTGGTGATTTCGTTCTGAATCCGTGTACACCCAAGGGCATACCTACAACAACAGTAAAAATAGAAGAGAAAAACTCCGGTGGTGACAGATGGTTGGCCCAGAGCATCTTCATGCTCGAATTATCAGTTCCAGTCTCAATAGTCATTGATTCATTAGTCTGCCGGGCTGACATGGCTCATGCATGGCTCATGCAAACATGCGCTGACTTTTCAGGAGACACAGAGGTGGTGTCCAGTAATGCAGAAACACAGCCGCACAAGTCACAGAGCAATATAATCACTCAAGACTCTGCAGTACCTAGGTACCGTGAACTCATTGATCATAATCTCCTGTCTTTCATGTGTCTGACCATCTGGCCGGACAAGAGCTCACAGGCTCATTCATCTTCAACCAATTCTATCCAGACCTATCCAGACAATTCATCCCTGATTGTGTGAGTACATGATCCTGAGAAGGGGTGTGCAACCAAGGCACAAAGTGGACTGCCCCCGGCCCCGACCAGGCGGGGCAAGATCTCAACCCTCTAGTCTAATCTGACAAATACCATCTATGATGATGCAGAAGCCATCCATCTTCAGGCCATCTGAGGTCTACGCAAGCCTCTTGTAACTCTGTCCTTTCTCTCTTTCTTTGCATGTATACACATGAACATGCACAAAACACTGACCTCTCCCTCTTCCGTTGGTATGCCAATTGTGGCAAGTCTCGGGATAGTGTAGCCTGTAAATGCCGTGCTCCACCTAAGGGTCTTCCAGTAAATACCAGGCATGTGGTACAAGGCTGGAAGACAACCTGCATCATTGGGAAGAAGGCAGGGGCAAGGTGAAAAGAAAATATTGGAACATGTGCAGACAGAAGAAATTCGAAGAAGAAAAAAAAAGGGAAGGGGACAGAATTTTAAAAATACAGTGTAAAGCAGGAAAATAGTTTGATGATAAAGTTGATATCCTTGAAACGCCGAAGGTGCCTGCCTATGCATCTAGGCATATGCTCGTTGTGATCATTGAACTTCTTGTTCCTGAGGCCAATTGCCGGTCTGGGGCCCGGGTCCATGTTGTCTAACCCTGGCTTCCCCAGATTTGGAGAAGCCTGTGATCAGCAAGCTTTTGTTGGTGGGTTTGATTGTTGGTGGTGTACGTGGGAGGGCGGAAGGGTAACATCCGGCCCAGAACGTGGTGGCCTGACTGCAAAGACTCGTCTGATTTCTTAGGTTCCGACCAGCTTAGGCCTTGCCGTTAGAAGAGCTGCCCTGCATAAAAGAGGGGAGGCTCTTCCAACCCTTCTGGTCCGGCAGCTTCGCACGCCCAAAGTCCTCGTCCAGATCCAGAATGATCTTGAGCGAGTTTCTGCTCCTGGCAAAAGGGCTCGTGTCGATCTTGTCCTTGAGCGTCGCCATCGCCTCCGACACACCACTGCCAGTCGAACTCTTTGGGCCACCGGGGAATGGTATCGCCCGCTGGAGAACCTCATACGCTGCGAGGGTGAAACCAAACTGTGGCGAGGACCGCAGGATACGAGCTGGTCCACCTTTGAAGAACGCCTTGAAGCCCTCCTCCTTCAGAATGGTCTTGGCCGCATGCGTGAGGCCGTTGTAGGTGGTGTCGCCCTTGCGAGCTTCCACCTGGAGACGAGTCTTGATCACGTCTGCAGGCGTGGTGAGATACGCCGCAGGCATGCCGGCGATAGCACCCGCTGTCAGCAGCTGGACGATGCCCAGCTTCTTAGTCGGCGATTCTCCGAACAAATCCTTCTTGAGATGGCTGTATGTCGGGAAATAGATGGCGGAGAAGGGCACGTCGCGAAGCAGGCAGGCGGAGGCTCCCTTGTAGAGGCCGGCAAGACCGAGGTTACGGACAATCCACATCGCCGATCGCTTGGGTGCAGTCTCAGGACCTGACTTGACGGCTTCGCCTTGTACCTGAAGCCGAATCTTGACAATCTCGAGGGGGTTCGTGAAGACCTGTTGGTGCAAGGGTGGTTAGCATGCCTCGCCCGAACGACGGCAAAGCTCGTTTCACAATGTCGGTACTTACCACTTGACAACCACCAGCGCTTCCACCGGCCAGGATCTCAGCTAATAGATGGATGGTGCCTGTCTTCTTGTCCGTGAAGAAACCCCGCACAAGGTCATTGACAGTCAACTTGATAGCCTTCTCCGGTGCCACACCGACGAGTTGGGGCATAACACCCGAGTACAGGCCTCGGACGCCTTCGTTGCGGACAACCTTGCGGAAGCAGTCAAGGGAGTTATTGTACAGCTGCTGCCCTACAGCCGCGCTTCTCTGATTCTGCATTCTCGTCTTTACAAGGTCGATGGGGTAGACCATGAAGGCGCCAAAGGCGCCAGCCAGACTGCCGAGCCCGAAGTTGTATGCGGACTCCAGAACCTTATTGAGGATTGCCGAGCTGGCGGACTTGGCCTGCAAAGCCGCGCCTGAGCCAGAATCATCGTACGCTGGGCTCCTCCACGATGGGTCCAACACCTTGGCAAAGTCTTTCAGAGCCAGGCGGCCGGATGGCTCGTCAATGCTGGCAAAGTGAAACAGGATGTCGGCCTCCATGGGCGTGAAGAGGGAGAAGCGGGTGACCTTGGCGGCCTGGTTCAGGAACTCGGCGTGGGTGATCCTGCCATCCTGGCTCTTGGCACATGCGCGGCGGACAATAAGTTCTACCAGGTCCATCTCCTTAATCATGTTCTGGAAGGCACGCACGTTTGCGTACGAGATCTTGCTGCCCTTCGTGATGTTACACAGAGTGCTAAGGTGCTCAAGGAGGTGATCCGAGAGCTTGTGTTTTGACGTCTCGAGGATGATTCGCTCGAACTCCTCGGGCTCGATGAAGCCGTCGCCGTCCTTGTCGAATTGGAGGAACGCCTGGCGGATCCTCTCGCCTTGCAGACCCCGTAGCATCTGGGAGAACTGGGCATAGTCCATGGCATGCCTCTTCTTGGTGCTGCCGATGTACAGCTTGGCCCACTCGCAGTCCCAGTCGAATGGGATGCTGTGGGGTCCCTTGTTCAGCTCATACAGCCGGCGGAAGTCCTCATACTTTACAGTACCAAGACGTTCGACATCGAAAAGTCGGAAAGCGATCTCGTACTCGGCGTCAGGCTTGTTCAAAATGTTTTCGAAGTATGCCCAGTCCGGCATGGTTACACGACCCTTGTTCCGACGATCTGCGACGGAGAACAGGAGGCGATACTGGTCTCGATTGATCTTGTGCTGTGTTCCCAAGGCATTGTCAGCTTCCCCGTATCATGGTGTGGGTCTCTAGAAAGGTCAATGGGCATTGGCTTACATAGTCCTCATCTGACGGGGCAACAGCATTGATGAACTCCTCGGGGCCCATGTACAGCTCCCCAGACTCGGGGTCCTTGATGGCATTGGAATTGAAGCGAGCCTTTGTCTGGGCAGACACCTGCACAGGCTCCTCAGAGCCTATGAGGGTCTCCTTGACAGCCTCCTTGACAGCGACTGCCTTGGACATTGTGGCGGGGTTTGGCGCTGTCTTGGGGACAAAGAGGATATGTGGTGTTGGCAGGTGAGGCGGGTCGGGTAGAGAGCGGGCTCAAAAACAATAGAGGGATGGTTGTAAGTGCAAGCCAGGTTATTGCAAACACATGAGGAGGTCTGGGCTATTTTGTGATAGACATTCACTCTGATATTGGAGTACTGTCAGGACAGAGATCCAGTATCGTTGACTCAAGTGTGTCCAAGGGGGTGGGTGGTCTGAGGAGTCCAATATGTTCCCTGTTGATGATAATTTGGCCTCTTCACAATGGCTGAGGTGGAGAGTACAGGTGCACGATAGGGCCGGATGAGGGTGGGCACAAGGCTCAAGGTGGTATTGTAAGGATGTCTGAGTGCTTGCGACCGTGGATAAAGTTGGAATGACTTGTGCGACACAATGTGAAAGATTCACGACGTGTCTGGCGCATCAAGCGGCGGGTGGTCAAAGGCTGCTTGGAAATTTTAAAAAAGCAGAGCGATCCTCGGCGTGCACGGAGTACGGAGTAGCTCGGGGATTTGGGCCAGGTGGTGGTGGTAGGTACCGCGCTAAGCCGGGTTAGGGCCCTGGTAAGTGCTCTCCTGGCCAGGACCTTGCCTTGCTCCCCCAGATCAAAGCACATGGTACTCCGTACAGAGTACCTAGGTACTTCCTCCACCTCCCCAGGAATTAGTCCTAGCACAGACCACAAGTGTGTAAGGGCCAGTGCCTCGCTTATTTCATTTTTTTTTCCACCTGTCCGTTGTGCTGCCTGTTGTTGCACAAGCACAAACAAGGACGAGACAAAGCGCTCACAATCTAAGATCATCATCCCAATGGACCTTCTCTTGCTAATAAGAAGGCCGGACTCTCCCGACAGCTTGGCACTTTCTGGTGGAGAAAGCTTAAATATCCCTCAGGGCGGCAGTCAACCTTTGGAGAATGGCCATGTCCCTGCTGACATATTTGGTAACATTCCAGACGACAGACAGTGCTGAGCAGGCGCCATGTGTTCGTCTGATATTTATATACTATGAATTTGATGTATCCCTGATATCTTCCGCCTGCGAGTCTCAATCACCGCCACAAGCCTCAACATCCTTACAAGGAATGAATCCATCACTTATTGATACAGCATGCAACATTGGTGATGAGTGAGTACCTGGGCCGGCAGAACTCGGGCTTTGCCAGTCCTATGGTGGGTCTTTGTGCAGCATCTCTTGGGCTGGGACTGGTGCGCTTGGGACGTTGCGTCCTCCAGACTATTTAGGATCTGCCAAGCAACCCACATGTCCAGGTGGGTTCATCATGGCTGATAGTCAGCCACTGAGAAAAAGGAAAGGCTTTTTGGGTTCCAGTCAAGCAGTTGTGGCTATGACAACTTGTGCCATCTTACAATAGAAGGAGGCAAGAAGACAGCAAGCACCAGAAAACTTCAGATTACTTAGGTGTCGCCAATGACAAGTGTGCCTCGCCTGCATCTCATCAAGTCTGTGAGCCGGTAGAATACATGCATTGCAGGTTAGGGGCATTGAACCCATGCATGACATCTGGAAGCTTAGGGACACACCAAATACCACATGTCTTACTGTAACAATATCACACCATTCTTTTGCTCCTTCTAAATTCAACTATGCTTCATACACAACCTTCACTGGCACTGGCACCCCGACTAGCTAGCTGTTGCTGCAGCTCTGCAGCTCTTCTGTCTCGGCCCACTTCGGGCCAAAAGTTGAATGGAATGACCAGACCGCGGCCGTAATTCAGGCACGTTTGCCCACCATGGGCCGGCCCATCACAAAACGCCCGGCCACAGATGTTCCACTGCCATTCCTGCCCACCCCTATATCTAGAGCCCCCTCCCTACCTCATAGAACCTAACGCCAATGCAGAATTTTCCATACCCCTTGTCTGCCATCAAGTGTTGTGGGAAAAGCCGGAAAGCAGAATGCAACGCGCAAGAGAAGCATCGGAAAGAACCATTCGCATGTCGTCATCGTTTTTATCGTCGAGTCATCAGGTGGTGTAAATTGGTATCGTGAGGTATCGTGAGAGGTATCAAAGGAGAAGAAGCGTTGAGGCCACCCGCCACGGGCGGTAGTAGGCTGATGGTTCGCCTGACAGCCAGCCAAAGCTTGGTGTCCGTTCGAAGAAGCCGAGGGTTGGGGACGGTCTAGAGAGACTTTGATCGCAGGCAACAGTCCGCTGGCCTTCCCGAGCACGGGATTGGACAAGATGGGCGATAGCGAATCATGCCTCGCCGTTGAGGTTGTCTATGCCAAAGAGATATTAAGAAAGTTTTGGTTCCATTCCGGCTGCTGCGGTGGATGGTAGCCATATGAGCAACAAAATCACACCTGTTCCGAGATGTGGGTTGCGTATTTGGCTTCCTAAGCATATACAGAGGAAATGCAATGTGTTCGTTTCAAGCGGCACCGAGCCCAAGCGCTCAGTCGTCGTTCAGGACTCGGCGAGGACCAGGTCGGGGAGAGGGAACTTCAGTGAAGCCGAGGGCTCATGAGAAGCACCGCAAAGGGACAGCCGTGGGACTGAGTGCCCAAAGGGAAGGACGAATCCCTTGTTCACCTCCTCCTCGACAAAGGTGGAGGCCTTTTTGAATCGGCGGTCGGCATACTTGTCGTATACGGCAGTGTGGTGCTTCTGTGGAGAGCGGCAGCACTCGAGCAGCATGGCTACAAGTGGCTTGATTTGAGCCCACGTGTAGCCGGAGTAATGGATATGCCCGAGCGACCAGAGGGATTTTAGCTTATGGCCGTCGATACGCTGACAGTAGGATGGGTCTGAACTCACCCAATCGCCCTTCTTGAGCATCAAGCGTGCCAAGCAGTGGGCACCGGCTGAAAGATAGCTCGGCGTGCAGCCTATGAAGCGCTCGTCCATGATAGTCACTTCCAGGAAGTACTTCGCCAGGGTCCGTGTCTCCAGGTCGTAGTCATCAGCCTTGCTGATCCGACGCAGAAAGCTCATGGGACCTGGCCAGCCCAGCTCGAATTGGAGCATGCTCAACATAAAACGCTCGGCCTTGAGGATCTCATCCACGGTGTAGCCGCCATCGACCATGAAGACAATCTCTTGTACGGAGGGGCAGTTGATCTCCTCGTACTTGGCTGCAACGAAAATGGCCGTGGCACCTACCAGCTGGAGCTTACCGAGAGACACCATCTTGTTCGAAAGGAAGCGGTCAATGTAGTTCACGGTGAGGAAAAGTGTCTCGGGAAGCAGAGAGAATCGGTTGTGGACCTGAACAAGCCAGTCCATAAGCACGGAGCGCATGGACCACTGAATCTCGGCCTGGACCTCTGTCATGTAATGAGGGTTTGGCAGCATCTTTATCTGTTACTCGGTGTCAGTCAAGGGTCGCCACAACATGGAGGTTTTTCTGGTTGGCCCACCTCGAGCTCTCGCATGTACTGAAAGATCTCTTCGCCGTACTCTGCAACCATACTCACGTCCCACTCTTCCTCATCGATGTCGTCCTGCAGGCGGTTGTCCTCGACGTAGAACTTCGCCTCTTCTAGCTCCTCCTCGATGCGGGAAGTCACCTTTGGGACAAGGAGGGTCGTTGCGCCGGTGGTGGTGTTGTCACCGTGTGACCTGAACGAATGGGCCGTCGTGTATCCCTGCTCATCGTATAGATCCTCGTCGTCCTCCTCGTCCCAGTACTCTTCCGTCTCTGGCAGGGAAGGTACTGGTTGCAACGAGTGCATGGCACCTGCCGCAGTCAGATGATGCTGCGAAGGCTTCGCGTCAACAGCCGTGCCTGGTTGCACATGTGCTGGGACTGGCAACTCTGGAGGGAAGCACACGTCGGGTCGAGGAAGCTCGTCCACCGCGTCCTCGCAGGGCGTCTCGTCGATCTCATCCTCGGCATCGTATGGCTTCTCCTGCATGTTATGTTTGCTTTGTGTCCGGCGCAAGATGGGCGCGTCTGCGGCTCTGAGGTAGGGCTGGCTCCTGTATTGGCGGCTGAGGGTCTGCTGCTTCTGCTGGGGTTCGTCTGCATAGACAAAAGTTGCCTTCTTGGCGGTTGTCTGTCTCACGACGGCGTGTCCCCGAGTGTCGACCTGCGAGAAGCCGGCCATGTTCGACGACGGCTTCGGTCCGTTAGATGGCCGCTGAGCTGGCCTTAGGAAGGCTTCTTTGCTCTTGCCAGTCTTGATGGCGTTCTCCTTGTTGTCGTCCTTGAAAGGTACCATCTTTGCCGTGTTTGCCATGGGCTTCACACGACCCTTGGTGGCCTGGCCGACGGTGGGTGCAGACGTATTGCTGAGGTCTCCAAAGGCAGCTCGCTTAAGAGGTCCCTTAAGCCCCCCAGCATTTGTGGTACCGTTCAAAGCACCCTGGTGTGTCTGTCCGTTTTTTGGTGCGTTGCTGGTGGTATTAAGCGGCAAGTTTTCGTTGTGATGAACTTGCGCTGCGAACGGCCGCAACGGGCGCTGAGGCTGTGTTGGATGATGTCGTCAGTGATCCGGGCATTGCTTGGGAAGTGGCGCAAAGAATTACGAGACAGGCAAGTGTGCATGAATGGGAGCACAACAGGAACATTCGAGCAAGATCTGATGGTTGGCAGAAGGGGCAGGAGTCACTAACCTTGGCGTCCATGATGAGATTTCCTCTCTAGGGCGAAAGGCACTTGTTGACGGTATCAAATGCTGGCTGCTGCTGTTATAGCACGATACAATGAGTTGGCCTTGTGTGCTGAAATTCCGGAAGTCGTCCGCAAAGCTGAGGATGAGTTGGCGTGCACGATATCATGAAGTGATGTGGAGGGAGGAGGGGGTGGGTGAGCTGGTGGGAAATTTGTGTCCTCGCGCGTCCGTCCCTGTCGTTGATGCGGAGTTGTAGTGTACAAAACAGATCGGGAGTGGTCAAGTTTGATTGCGATAATGCGAGTTTTGGATGTCGAGTGGCGAGCAGGTGTTGGTTGACTGGGTGATGACAGCTGCACCCGAGCTGCGAGGGACCCGAGGTGCCTGGTGTCACAGGGATTAGAGCTGGGAATCGAACAAGTGGATTAATCGAGAAGTTTATTTGGTAAACAGGGTATTGAAGAGTGGGCTGGTGCAATGTTCTTGTCTGTGATACCGCCGGTGGAGAAGGATGGTAGAACAATCAGTTGCAGAGAAAAAGATGGCAGGTGCCAGTACAACACAACGCGATGGGGCGATGCGCGCACGAGGAGTATAGGTCGGGCAGGCAGGAAAACAGGAAGGGGAAAACAAAAGGTTGGAACGTACCTCGAGGGGGGAGGCGCCGCGTGTGCGAGTACGAGTGCGTGTTGGGTTGGGAGGGGTTTGGTGTGGTTGATCTGTTGACGGCGCGCCAGAAGGATAGTGCAGCTGGGGCCAATAAAGGAAGTCGAAGGCCAGGGCTCCCAAGATTAGACGACGTCCCCTGGCTTGGCTGAGAGATTGCCCCGTCCGGAGCAACGATGCAGAGGGTCGTTCCTGAAGATCAGAAGCGGGGGGAGGAGACCGATACGTGGGGCCGCTGGGTGCTGGGTGCTGGGGTGGCAGGGTGGAAGAGACAGAAGGACGAGAAGGGTGAGCAGGGCACGCGCACGTCAGATCGACTTCCAGTCCATCCCAAAAAGGCGGGTTTTTCCCAATGCAAACAATTCAACTCAATCTCTAGCCTTACGAATGGGACCCGTTAGCTCGTGGGTTGCTGCCAGGCTGGTGCGTGTGTTTGTTTACTGCTTGTTATGCCATGACAGGGATGCGTGCATGGGCCGGCATCTGTCGTCGCGCCGGCGACCGGCATGCTAGAACGCCGATCAGCGAGGTGGCCAATAGCGCGAGGCCAGTCGGACCCGCTCAAATTCTTGTCGCGTCACCCAGCGAACACCTGCGAACTGCGACAGGTTGACGACAGCTACCCCAGCTCCTGGGACGTGTCGCAAAATGCAACCACCGCAGCTCCTAGACGTTGGATATCACATGCAACAACTAATCATCCCATAAGAGGCAAGGTGTGGGAGGAAATGTGGGTAGTTCGTGGATGACCCGCACCGCGTCACCAGCGCCCCCCCGCCCACGCGAGCCCCACGCCTGATCACGTGCGCTGCCCTGCTACCTCTCGAAATCGGTGTCGCAAACCCGCCGTCCCCAAGTACATCTTGTCGCATGCATCCCAGAGTCAGTCGGACCACATAATTCACCATTTCCGAAAGTCCTGGCAGCGCCATTGGGGCTGCGCATGGCTCTGTCACCAGGAAGAGGGGAATTGTTCACCCAAGGTTTTGGTTTTTGCGACTGGGCGGTGCTGGCGCAAACAGGTGCTTGTGCTGTGCATTGGCTTTAAAGGTGGGCCGCTGTTGCTGGCTGGCCCCTGGGCCCTGTTCGTGGCCGACCCCCTTCTGGACCGCTGGCCAGTAGGATCGCCGTCGCATTCCCTCGGCCGGGGCCACATGAAGCACATTGGTTTGTTTAATCCCCCCTTCACCATGATCGGTTGTTGCGGCCACATTCGTCCTTGACACGTCGGTAGCAGATGGGAACAATAGCCCACGGGTTCCAGAAGCCTTGTTGGTGTCCGAGAGTGGGCGACTGCTCACAGCCGTTGCATTTAATCGAGGATGATGGCTGCGCCCGTTGAGGCCCCACCACAGCGCAGCCCCCTCTCTCGGCCAGTTTGCCCTGATCAATTCAAATGTTGCCAACCCACAGTGACGACGACGCCCGGCCACAGCGGGACTCATTCTCTCCGCCGCCGCCACGCAAGATTGCCTCTCAGGGTCTCTCTCATGATCACGCCAATCAATCACCAGCCGAAAATCGCCTGCGGTCATTGCGACCACTGCACTGTCGCAGAACCAAGATGCTACCCCACCGCAAAACAGTGAAAAGAAACTCTCTGGCCCGAATCATATGTACTGGCCACGGCGTCGACTTGTTGGCGAGCCATCTTGCCTATCTTATCTGAGGAGGCCCCGACGCCCCGAGGTTGCGAAGCGCTGGATGCGACCAGCCCTGCAAAGAGCGCTGGGGAAGTAGGAGGGGGGTCAAACATGACTGAAAAACGGCTCAGCTCTCTCGATCATCCCCTCCCCCGCCTGCCCCAGCCGCCGGAGGCCAAACAGCACATCAAAGCAGGCGGGTCCACCAGCCCTTGACACCCGCGAGACCCGTGGCTCCATAGCGGACGAGAGTTGTCTGATGCGTCGCGCAATCGTGGTCCCCATTGACAGGGCCCTGGGGAGCCTGCTGCGACTCAGCTAATGTGCGCTACGGCACTTGTCTTGCATTGCATGCGACCCAGCTCCACTCAAGGACTCCGTGGCAGCATCGATGCTCTTACTTTTAGAGGGGACAGCTTGTTGTCTCTGCTGCGTGGGCCTGGTGCCAGGCTACGACACTTACGAGGGCACTGGATGCCCGCCCTGCAGCCCGGCCGCCAGCCCTGCCCAGGTCCTGCTTGGCCACTCGTGCAGGCTCAGATGCGATTTTCTCCTGTTAGTTGGTAGAATTGCGGTCCCCGGGTCATGGATCAGCTAGCAAAGCAAGCACTTATGCTTAGCCTCCTCGCATACCTAGTGGACTGGCTGACCAGAGCATGGCTCTTTTGTCGATGGTGGGCTGAATAGCCAGAAAGCCTGCGTTTCGCAGTAGCGCTGCATATGGTGTGGGCGGTCTGCATCAAGGATCTAGAGACACCATCTATCTACCCCCCATTAATCACTGGCTCACAGGTGGTCGAGGTTGAGAGATTCTGGAGGTATGAGTCGCAATCATCCCCAGCAGCTCGGATCGGGCTGCTTGCTTGGTCAAACTCTCGGTCGGTCTTCTCAATGACGGGTTCCTACTACCCGGACATCAAGGTGCGAAATCGAGTCTTAAGTCCCAATAGCAAGAGCTATTCCAACGACGGGTAGTCTGCCCCCCTCAGCTCGATACTACCTACCTGCCTGAGACCTTCGAGCCCTCTTGTTCATGCGCACATCGATTCCCGTCAGTCGCTCTGGGCGCGAATACGTCTCACCGGCTGTCCGAGGTCAGGTTTGCATCATGGAGCGACATGAGACGACGAACTCTGATTCAACGAATCACAAGACCGGGCCTGCACCACTCTCTCGGAAGCTTGACCTTGCGCCAGCTCCAGTCTCACACACACACACACACGCGGGGAAAGGTAGGGTGAGAGCGCATTGGTACGCCCTCTCCCTCTCTGGCACTCCTTGTTGGGCCGAGTGCTCTTGCGAGGTGGTTTCCAGCTGTCGCGCGACGGGTTGAAAATGATAGATTTGATTCTAAGGCTGGCACCTGAAACCTGACCAGCGCACCCGCAGAGCACCAGCCACCAAATGAGTAAATGCCTCTCGGCGATCGCGGCGCCCAGATTACGCGTACGCAGTAGACTACGTTGCGTCCAGTCGGCCCCGGCGGTCATTAAGACGCAGCATTATCTCACTGGTACCTGACCACGCACGCTCTTGGCGGTTCGCGCACTCAGTTCAATTGCCCTTCGTTGCAAATCATTTACTTGCCGTGCCGTGCATCTCGCGCTTGGTCTGCCATTCGCCCGCCTGACGTGACTGTGTGCGATCCATCGACCGCTATGTCTGACTTGACTGACAGGTCCTGGTGGCCCCAGGACGGTGGATAACCGGGCCGCGCGACAAAAGAATGCGGGAGCTTGGACAGTCCAGGACTGGCTTCCGAATAATAAGCAAGCAGCAAGCAAGCCTCCTGGGCTGTCCCTAGAGCACTTTCGACAAGAGTAGATTACGCCCGCCTCCTCTTTGGAGCCTTCCCACAATACCCATACCGCCATCCTTCACTTCAGTCCCGGCGGCACTGGCGAAAGCTCTGCTTGGTTTTGGGCGCATCCGACGTCCAAAGAGCCCCTGTCTCACAACCAACTGGCAGGCCGACCGGTCTCTGGCGGTCCGCAAGCGCCAAAAGGACGGGTGGGGTTCGCGATCCACTCCGCCTCACAAGTGGGCAGCGAACAGATGCCAGCGTTCGTTCGCCTGCCTTGCGCCGCCTCGCGCCTTGCAAGCACGCTCGCCTAGTGATGAGAACCTGCCTGGTCTGGTTGTTGGCATATCGCACAATGCCAGACAGCATCACAACAGTCGAAGGCTCCAACTTCAACCACTGCTACACAGTAGCCAAATGTGCAGGAGCAATACAGCGATGCGCCTGGCTTGTCCCCCGCCCGGGGGGGGGGGCCACGGGGATTGGGTGCGACCCCCCTTGAGCGCCTGTCCGTCACCCAAGCCGGCAAGGTTTGACAAGTCAAGCTTGCGCACCAACGCAGCAGCGACACCCCGGCCATGGGGAGTTTCGCCGCCAGCCCATGCCCATCCTCCCTCAGCTCTCTGGGATCGGGCCCAGGATATTTTGTCAGGGCCGCACAGTGGAACCACGAAGCGTGCCTGGTACCGGTGTGAATGTGGACAGCAAGAAAGCACGGCGTCTGTGCAATCCGGCATAGGGAATTACTACGGGGTATACCTCAAGATCTCGGGCCCAGCTCAAAACCCTCACTTTGCACCTGCGTACTTATTCTCACTTGTTTGCCCTCCCCTGGGCTACCCTGCCTTTCTCATCAATAACTCGCAAGCACAAGCCTTGGAAGCGGAGGCTGGACGGGATCTCGAGTCGGAGATAATGTGCATGTCCAAGGGCCCTCAAACCTTCCAAAGTCAGGTATTCCCTGGAGTGATCATCGATCTAGACCCCCACGAGGGGGTAGGGTCTGAGAACGGCTAACTCAAGCCGTTCCAGCCCGAAGCTTGCATGGAATGGATGTGTTCGTGGAGTCTCCCGTCCGTCAAGATGCGCAGGTGATCGTTTGTTTCCCGTCATCTTGGAAACAGTGGCAGGTGTGCCTACTCCTGTTAATCTAGAGCATGCGCCCGCACCTCTCTTCTCGCGGGAGATTACAGAGAGATGCGTATGTTGGTCCCCCACCGGCTTACTGCCTCCAGTTGCAGTCCCTCTCGCAAAGAGAGGCGGCCCGCCGATCGGCCGGGGTTGAATTCAGGATCGAGCGAGACAGACCCCAATTTGCGCGACCTAGAATGCCTTGGTCAAGGTTGCCACAACTCCACCCAATCTCGAGTGATTGACGATGGGCACGCTGAGAGAGAGCCTGGACTTACTGTTGCGACTGGATATTCCGGGGCAGGATCGGGCCTGTCCCTGCCCCGTTTGCCCGTTCCTCGGTAGGAAATGCGCTGGAACATTTAATTGAATGTTAACATGGTGCTGTTGCGACAGGGTCAGACGTGGTCTGGCATTGCAGCTTGGCGTGTTGGGCGCACAGTGATTCACGGCGCAGGTGCGGTTCGCCAGGACGCAGACCGAGGAGGAAGTGGTAGTCAAATCCCGATTGTCTATTGCAGACATGGCAGACGGCAGCCAGGACGTCGAGGTGAGGAAGGTTTGCGCTCGTATGTTTCACTCGAGATTCGGGGTAAACAACCCTCTTGCGGCCAGGGGGGGCAGCAGACTGTCTTTCTATCTACTGATGTACTGATGTACTGATGTACTTATGTACGGAGTACTGCGTATCGAATCGAGAAATGACATGGGAAACGCACAAGGGAAGCGACTTTGCGGCGCACAAGACGTAGGATGACCTCGTCTTCTGTACCATGGAGCACGTTTTAGCGCAGAGCAGACTGTACTGTACGTAACAACCTTGGAAGTAGAGCGAGAAAAACACAGAGCGACAAGAGAGAGGTATCGGCCGGGAAATGCGCCAATCTGGCGGCCGGAACAGACCTGGGCATTTTACCCAGGCACATGGGAGGAAGCGGATCGCACGCGAAAAGCTGCGATTGCAAGGAAAGAAATAACAAAATAAAAGGTGGTGCTTTGCTGTGGTATCTGTGTGTGGTGTCTTGTCCTGTGTGTGCATTTGAATGCGTGTGGGTGTGTATGTGTGTATGTGTGTATGTGTGTATGTGTGTTATGTTAATGTTGAGTGAACTGGCAGTTGTCTGGCTTGTGAGGTGACCCGCAGGCTGGCAGGCGGGCTTCTGCGCTATTCGCCTATTGAGGCCGTCGAGACAAACCCATCCATCCTCTTCGCTGCGAACTTCTCCTCTTTCCCTCCTAACCCTCCAGTCTCTTCCACCACACCCATCAAACAACGCCATAATCACCTGGTAAGCCATTTCCACCCATCATTTGAGGCATTGGGAGCATTCTCAGCCGTTGCCTACTTGCTCATTTCTCCCCATCCCAAGATCGCCCGGGTCTGATGCCATCTCGTCGCAGACTGCCGCCTCCGCCTCAGAGGGAACAGACGAGTCCCGAGTTTCAAAGCCCTTTCAGGCACAACAACAGCCTCCCCATCCTCGACTGGTAAGTCAGACCTGTTCTCTTGGTCCATGCGATCGAGGTTTCCGACAATGATTTGTCCCTTTCCCTGCCATCCGTGAGCAAGAATCTTCCTGCCGGCTCGGTCGCCCCTCTGGCTCCCAGCGCCGGCTACTGAGCCATCCGTGAGCTGTGTTCGACCGCCACAGAGGGCACTACCCAACATCTATTGCATGTTCTTGCTCGCACTTTTTGTCCAGGGCTAACTACTCCCTGCATTTTCAGATTCGACAGCTACGGCACCCCCCTCCTGCTCCCATTTTCCGACCCGGTCGCCTCCCCACCCCCCTTCAGCGCCGAGAACCGCTGGTTGACCGCCCCAGCACCTTGGACAGACTGTGGGCACACAGACTTTGTCCACGCAGGGTCAGAAACACAGACAGAAAACATAACGCACTCTCGTCCAAAGGAAACCAAGAGGAGGGACAAAAAGACAGGAACTCCCGCCTTTTGGAACAGTCATTCTCGAACGGTAGTCATTTCGCTAGGAATGGCACCACCGAGTCTGATGTCGTCCCAATCTCCCGTGTCGGACATCTCCCCAAGAGCACATGTCAGCTCGCTGGCTACAACATATCCTATCCAGCACCACTCCCCTCCCACCCCCACTGAGGCCCATATTCTCGCCTCAATGAGCCGCGAGGACAGGGTCATGGAGTTCACGCAGCCCCAGTATCACACTCCCGCCGTTCCCCGGTCGGTCAAGTTCGAATTGGTCACGGACTCTACCCAGTACCGGGCGCGATTACCCATGAGGGTACAAATCTACCCCCACGACACAACTGAGTCCATCATTACTACCGTCAAGAACTTCTATGGTCTGTACCCAAGTGCTACGAGCTGTCCCGGTGTCAGTTTCGAGGATGAGCACGGCAACACCATCATCGGAAGGTATGAGAACTTCCGCCACAACTCGGTTGTGTACGTGCGAGTCCGCGATGGTCCTCCCACTCCTGGCCCACACGGCGCCCAGCCAAGCCAGCCAGGCGCCCAGTCCTTTTACACCCAGGACGGGCTTGCCGTCCAGGGTCCGCAGCAACAGCCACAACATGCGTCACGGCCTGGCTCTAGATCGTCTAGGCGGCGCAGCGTGTCACCGACCAACCTCCATGAACGAAGAAGTGCTTCTACCAGTACCAATGGTAGGCACGCCCGCCCCCGTTCCAACAGGAGCCGCGGCCCCGGATCTCAGACACACAACGACGCACACAGTGATAGCATGAACGGCTACAGCAGCGGCGACAATGCCCCGGGCTCTTCCTCGGGGAAGTCCAAGGAGCAGATCGGCAGCACCGAGATCAGTCTCGACAACATCGTCGAAGGTGGTCGTCGCAAGCGGGCCAAATTTGAGAGCTCTGTAAGTCACACGCTTGTGTCTCCGATGTTGTGGGAGCCTTCTCAGACGTGATCGCTAAAACCAGCAAACCTAGGAGCTACCCCTTTTCGCACCTCCTCAGATGCCTGCTGCCCTGTCCAATCCCTCAGTCTCCCCAGCTCGCCGTACTGAGCACAACCGTGCAACGCTTCCATTCGTACAGCCCGATAGGAACCCCTTCACCAACCCTCGGCCGCTGCAGTCGCCGCAAAGTCATACTCCTGGCTACAAGGGTGTTGGCACGTATGCCACACCTGTCACCGATACTCGCCGCGCTAGAAGCACGATCGGCTACTCTACCGCATCCGGCATCGCCCCCAGCATGGGCATCTTGCCGACACCAGATCCCACTGTCGGTAGTTGCATGTCGGAAGAGGACAAGGATGTGGCCATCCAATTGATGCGCCTCGGCGATATTTCCAACATCTCCCATGGCCGTACTTCGGCCTCTACACTTGACGATACCTTCAGTCGCAATGCGGATGCAGCTTCATCTACTGGCGCCACTAGCGATGGCGACAGCGAGAGCGACGGCGAGAAGCAGCCCGCGAGGAAGCAAAAGCTGGACGCGGTTGGTGCTGTCAAGAAGATATATCCCACCACCGAGACCCATTTCAGCCCCGCCAACGCTGAATTCGAGCCGAGCGAGGATGAAGACATGTATTCTGAGAACGGGGAGGGCACAATGAGCGCTCCCAGGCTCAAGGCGCCCAAGGCGCCCAACGGCCAGAAGCCTCGGGCTCAGTCCACTAGTGTGAAGCCAAAGACGGGCAAGGCAAGCAAGTCCACCAAGCATGCCAACGGCGCCAAGGTCAAGAAGTCCGGCAGCAACATCCCCAACGGCCCGATGTCTCCTACCTCCCTGCCGGCGTCGCGTAAGCCCTCGATCGCGTCCAACCCAGGTGCTACCAGCAGCGTGCAGGGTGACGAGGATCACCCTGATCTCTCCACCAAGCCACGCTGCCAACGCTGCCGGAAGAGCAAGAAAGGGTGTGATAGACAGCGCCCCTGTGGCAGATGCCGAGATGCTGGGATACCCGCTGAATTATGCATCAGCGAAGACGAGGGCAACGGCCGGAAAGGTCGCTATGGTCGGCACATGGGCGTGCCCGTCGTCGGGACCAAGGAGGAAATGCCAGCACCAGCTAACCCTTTGCTCCCTGCCGCGCCGATCGCCATGGCCACCACGGCTGCAATGACAGCCGCCAGCTCCGCGGACAAGAACAAGAAGCGGAAGAGGTAGTCAGGCAGCGGGCCCCCGCCATCACCCCGTTTACCGCTACCCGGCGGGTGAACCGCCAGGGCTCTCTATCCTTCGGACCGTAAGTTTTGGTCTAGTTCGAACAACACAGCGATACATGGCTCCGCTCATACGGCGTGACTTGGACGACAATGCCCGAGGACGCGCACAACCTTGTGTACGAGCAAGTGGGAGGGAAGCACACAGTCAACAGGGCGAGACTGAAAAGTACTTGTATGGTTCTATCGTGTCTATTGTCTCAGGCCTCAGGACCGGAGGCTTGCTAAGCATACAGCGCTCAGCGCTCAGCGAATATCTTGACGGCTTCTACAGCTGCCGTCGTCACACTCCTTTACTATACCCGGCGGGACTCAGGCGTTGTTGGCAATCTGTTTTCATCCAGGGGTTCCTGTCTTGTCAATATGGCGTGCGTGCATTTGTCCCATTTTCCTTCCCTTTCCTTCTCGCGTCTGGGGTCGGCTCGGTCAGAGTGTGGGGGCGGGGGCCTGACTTTTACACCATGCTACGATCACACAGTCATCTCTTGCCTGACCAAAATCTGCGAGGCTTCCAGAAGCTATTTGCTGGGCCCGGGCCGTCGGGGCGCAGCTGGAGATTCGAGGATGAAGATATTCCAGGGGTTCGGGAAAGTGGATCTGCCAAAATTGAAGTGGAGAAGCGAGCGCTGTGATGACAAGTGCTCGGGCCATGGGCGGTGTGTTGGCAGCCTGGCGGGTGGCGGTCAAGCGACAGAGCCTACCCTACCAGCCTCTGGCGGCTTCTTCTGGCTCTGTCGCAACGGAGAAAACTGCTTTCAGTGCCTTGCGATGAAACCAAACAAGCTTGACCAGAGTTGGGAACATCTTTTTGGAGCTTCCCTTTTCCTTGAAAACCTTTCCTTGTTGTGGGTGGCGGGCATTGTTGTATCAAACTGGCTTACTTGTGTTTTTGTTTTTGTTTTCTGGCTTTCTATTTCCTTTCCTTGGACTGATGGCGCGCAATACGTCGGCGGATTGAAAACGCAGGTGACAACATCAACAAACTGTGAGCCGAACCCGAACGAGGTCGAGCACTACTCTAGCCGGAGCAAATACGATCAAAACTTCAAGTCAGTGTGGCTATTTCCGACGTGAAAAAAAGAAGAAGAAGAAGAAGACAAAGAGGTCTTGAATTATCAACCTGCCGGCATTGGCCTTTGTCTTTTGTTGATGCTGGCTGGTTTTGGGCGGCGCATTGCGCATCAGTCGTCCTCACCGCCGCGAGAGCCTGCATCCTCGTCTGTCTGCGACATTGACATGCTGTTTGTCGCAGACCCCCCCCCTGGGCCCAAGACCGTTTCCAAGCATTTTGCATCAGCCCCCGGCAGCCCTTGGTGCTCTCAGATCCCTCAGATCCCTCCTCGCCCCTCCATTCGGGATTTCTCGTGGTGTGAGTTGAGTTGATCAATGATCAGGACGCGGTCGTGGGTTCCCCTGTGCCTTCCGCAAGGTATTGCTCACACCTCCTTGCTCTCCAAAAAGATGCACGATAAGCTATAAAAATAAATGGCCAACGACTGGATATGATGTAATCCCGGCATATGGCCTGACGTGCTACGACCCAAAGAAAGAGCCGAGCCGTTGCATACATGAGCCGGCCCAAACGGTGGCAGCGCCTGTCGTTCTTGTCTCTGCTCGTGCGGTGCCGTACCAACCGGCCGGCAGCAGCTGCACAACTGCTTCCCCTGAGGGGTGTCCATTAATAGCAGCAAGATTACCTGATCCCTGGCGCGGGAATCGAGCGGCACCTTCCGCAGGCGACGCAAAGCAAATCAATAAGTTCGACAGAAGAGGGAAAGAGGCATGCTAGGGTGGGGTAGTGGGGGCCGCGTGCGTGGGCCAAGACCAATTAGAATCCCTGTACGTAGGTTTAACCACTTGAGGCTGGCCGTCAAGAATTACCCCACATGTCATGGAAGTAGTGTAAGTACTTTAGCGGCACAGCAACCCGCACAGCAATGCAGAGCATCGAATAATGTAACCCTGGGTGCTTGGCATGTTGTAGTCTACTCGGACAACTGTATCACTCTTTGGGACAGCTCCGATACGTGTTGTTGCTTTGGGTATGGACTCGGACAAGCGTGTTGTTTTGTAAGATCACTTGTCAAGACAGCGTGCAGTGTTCCCATGGGAGGGAGCTGGCACCATCTTGTTCAACCTTGGAACAGTAAGTAGCATGCGGTGACACCGGTTGGCCGCTGCTGCCCTGACGTCGCAGCATATGTACTTAAGTAATCACACCATTTGAGCTGCGAATGTTCAGTCATTGAAGCCCCCAGCTCTTAATGCCCTAGCTTATAAAGCTCGTACATATTCGTGACCTCCTGTCTCAACCAAAGCCACATCCCGGGAATGGACATATCCATGGCCTTTTATGGCTCCTACTCTTGGCCCTCCAAGCTCGTCAACCGGTCCAGAGTCCTGATCAACACCCTCGCAAAGCTCCCATCTCTCACAACATCAAAGTGACCCCCCTTCAGGTCCCGAAACACCAACAAATCCCGCACCCCATCCCTCCTCAGCCTCTCCTCCATAGTCCCCACCTCGGGCATGTCAACCAGCTCGTCATCAGCCGAGTGCGCCAGCACAGCCAGCCGGGGGCCCTTTTGCCCTGCCCACTTCCCAAAGCTGCCCGCGGCCGTCGCAGGGCTCGCGGCTCGCCACCCATCGCGGTCCTCCCCAAACGCTGCCTCCATAAAGCCGGCGTACTCGCCGCCCATGCGCCCGTCGAGCCCGACCAGGTCGTAGATGCCCTCGAACCCCACAACCGCAGCCGGGGCCACGAAATCCCCGCCCAAGCCCCGCGAGCAAAGATTCGGCCCCAGCAGCGCCTGATATGCCAAGAACGCGCCGGCCGAGTGCCCAAACAGCACGTAGCCGCTGCCGCTGGCGCCGCCGCCAAAGCCAAGCTGCTGCTGTAGGAACCGGAGCCCCGACACAACGTCGTCTAGGTGGTCCGGGTGGCGGGCCACGCGCGCCGCGAAGGATGGCGTCGTATCCGTGTCCTGGGCAAAGTCCGGGTGGGGCGAGAGGCGGTAGTTGAGCGATGCGAAGCCGGCGATGCGGGAGGCCGCGTCGGGCATGTGCCACTTTGACGTGGGGTCTAGCAGGGCGTTGATGGTCGGCTCTGCCTCGTCGAAGGTGGATCTCGGGTCGCGCCAGGCGCCGCCGTGGATAAATCTTTATTTTGGGCCATGCTGTGTGAGACTGACAATGCAGGCTGGGAATGTCCATTGATGAGGGCACCCGGGGGCTGACTCACATGAGCCAGTACTTGGCCGACCCTGGGGCTGGTTGTGCAGCCTTGTCTTTTGGGAACTGCCAGACGGCGACATTTTGCAGGACATTTTCTTTTCTGTAGTAGTATTCTGTTCTCTTTAGAGACTCCATCGTGGCTGATTCAATGGCGTGGTGGCCAACAGCAAGGTCTGTGAACAGCCGACGGCTTGGTTGCTGCGTTCCACTTGCACGACGAAAAAAATGTCGTTCATTCGTTCGTTCCTCTTCTTTCTTTGCTCCGTCCAACAATCAAGTTTACCGCTTCAAGGGAATGCCAAAGTTACCATAGTAAAATACAATTGGCTGTGAGATGCACAAACGGGAAGAGAGAGAGAGAGAGAGCGAGAGAGAGAGAGAGAGAGAGAGAGAGAGCGGCAGCTGGCGAATTGGGGCCGGCCGTCATCCGAGGCTACCCCCGGGCCGGACCTCCACTCAGATCCGCTTATCCCAACGTCTCCCGTCTCCCGAACTTCCGTTCGCGGCCCGATTGGACGCCGCCTCTCCCAGATTATGCTCGCTGCACGATGCATGCCGCACGCCCACAGCGAACACCTGTCTAATCGCAAGCCATTTTCATATTTCGCTTCCGTCCTCTATACTGTCATGTCATGGGCTCATGGTCGTCTATTTGGAAATCCTTGTGTTGCTGCCAAACGCTGCACAAGCACCGACGGAATAACCGCTGCCGAGAACATGACAATGAGAATGTGCATTTATGCCTAATCCAACGTTCAATTCTATATGTATTTACAGTACTGTAAAACCGTCTAGGTGCCATGATAGAAGCATAAATACAACCTCAAACAACGCCTTCTCACAAAATGCTTTGGTACGCCTGAGCGCCTTACCTAATCCGAAAAGGAACGAGCTCGCAAGTTTTATCTTAAATCTGGACACGCCGGTCGAGATTTGGACCTGGACCTTGTGCAAGGAGATCCAATTTCGAATACCTGGGCCCAGAAGCCAGTGCCCGGCCCTCAAGGCGAAAGGGTAAGCTCTGGAAAGTATTGGGCAATCTTGTTGGGGTCTCCATAAGATGTTCTGTCCACCGGACTCATCGGGGTCGGCGGCTCTGTTTCTGACGACGAGCACGGCCCTTGGAACTGCTCCAGATTGCCGAGCGACATCCTCTTCTTTTTGATGTTGCCTAACACCGGTGGATTCGAGGTAGACCCCTGTCTGCTCACCGGTGGGCCTGTCACTGTTCTGAAATCTGTGCTTTTGCTAGTATCGACGTTTGATAAAGAAGGTCGAGGCGATGCCGTGACAATACTGCTGGGGGCCTCGGCAGTCGTGGCCCTCGAGAGTTGAGGACTTATGGACCTCATGAATGGTATTGTTGGTCCAAGGTTGGCCCTTTTGTGAAACATCTCCGCCTGTAGGTTGGTCCCGGGGACGAGCACGGCCGTAGTGGACATGGGGAGAGGCGTGGGCGCCTTTTCGTTGGCGGCGAGACCTTTACTCTGTACGAAGCCCGCTGAGCGACGGTGCCAGGGATCCTTGTGATGGAACTGGTCTATTATCGGTTGGACGAAAGCGGTCTGGTCATGAATGGTCAGGATGGAGTTGGTGGGGACATTGATCCAGTTTTCTGCAGTACAGTCAGTGAATCTGTTCCTGACATCCACTTGGCGGATGAGCCTCAGGCTGACCTCTTTCAAATGTCAGAGGCTCGCTAGAGACGAGTACCACATCGGCGCCCTTGTCGCGTCTCTTCATTTGATAATTCTCGTTGTCATCATGCTGCCTCGTCTCCCATTGGGAGCCCGAGGAATAATAAAGACTGGCTGCCTCGTCCGTGGAGCTGTTGATGTATCTGGTGCAAATGATGCTGTGGCCGTCTGACACGCAGAAGTTGAGAAGACTTCGTGTGTCGATGTTCTCGCTGTGCAGGGTGCTCTCGGGAATCTGGTCGATCAGGTCGTTGATCTGCGCGATGGTCTTCAGCATGGCCTTCCTCAGTACCATTGGACCGAAGCCTTTCTTCGGGGAGGAGCTGGGGTCGACGCCCATGCGCTCCAGCGTGTCAAGGAACAGTGCAAAGGCCCATTCGCTGTCGGTGCCTCCCCTCACACCCAGATACCACTTGTCGGCGAGACGCTCAGCCAGTCTACGCTTAATATGTTTCCAGCCGCCGAGCCCTCCATTGTGCATCCACATTAGGCTGCCATTTTCGAAGGGGTGGCAGTTGTCTGGGGAGGTGGAGCCCTCAGTGGTGGCTCGCACATGCGCAAATATGAGATTCGATGCGGTCTTGGAGGCGATTCGCTGCAGGTTGGGGTCGTTCCAGGCGGGTGTGGTCGAGGTGAAGATGCAGGGCTCTGCGCCCAGCTTGGGGCTGGTGTAGTAGCCTATGCCGAAGCCATCGGCATTATTTGCTCCGCGTCTCGTGTCCTAAGTCGTGACCATGTAAGCCAACGTTGCATGCGCGCCTGAGAGAGAGATGATCGAGGACCTTGTCAGGAGGTCAGGAAGGGACAGGGTGTGATCAGGGTGTGATCAGGATGTGATGGCGTGCTTGCTGTCGGGACAGAAGAAGAAGAAGTAAGACGGGAAAGAAAGTCCGAGTTGCCACACAAGGCGAGGCTCATGGGAAACATACAAGTCGAAGGCGAGAGTCAAAGCTTTGTCTGAGGATGGAGTGGCAGGGTTCGAGGATAAGCTTGGAGAGCAGGATCTCGTCACTTCCCTTATAGACCTGTTGAATTGGTGGAGGGGATCGTCAGCTCGGGCCGAAGACCCCGGGAGAGAAGAAGTTACCAGAAAGCGACACATCGTTTTCTTGTCGGGTTGCGCAGGACGTTCTGCTGCTGGCCTGCACGGCACGAGACCAAGCAAGTGAGGCGGTGGAGTTGAGAGAGAGAGTTGAGGGTGGGAGAAGAATGGACAGTGGCATACGCTGGTCAAACGGAGCACTAGGCCATGGGGTTGCGGGTGTTGGCGACTTTTTTATGCAGCCCCGGTGTGGCGTGGCGTTGAACTTCAATCTTCTGGTTGGTGTTGTGAGTCGTCAGACAAGAGCGAAGAATCGGGCATGGAACACAAGACAGGTGCAGGAGCAATAGGAAGGCTCCCGGCAGTGACGCAGGGTGCTGCGAGTCTGTGACCTAGGAACCTAGTTAAATTAGCCTCCCCGCCGCGGACGGCAGGGGACGGGTTCCCCAGAGCTTTCCAAGCCCTCAACCTTGCAACTCGAGGGCTGCAAACAAAGGGCCTTAGGCCCGAAACCCCACTGGAAGGCAAAGCTGGGAAACATTTGGGGCCCGCGAGGGCCGACAGCCTGACAAGACAGCTGGACAGGGGGTCGGTTGGGCAACAGGGCTGCCATGCACATGTGGATCATCTCATCCAGCTTGGAATGGCGGCATCAGTCAGGGGTGGGGCTTGACGGTCCCTGAATGTGAGAGACTTAGTAAACTAAAGACTTATATCCTCTACTAAGGCTTTTGTAGTTCCGCATTTAAATAAAGCTTTAAATTTAAGATTTAGCTACTTAAAGTCTTATTATAAGATTTTTTTATAAAAAAAACCTTAGTTAAAAAAGTAGCTTAAGTAAATATAACTTTTTTAAAAAAAGAATGATTATTATTTATTTTAATTATAATAATAATATATATATATAAGATATATATAAGCTTTGTTATATACTTTTTAATATCTTATATTTAAATATCTATCCTAGCTATGAATTTAATAGCTTAGATTATATATATAGTTCTATATGTGTCTATGTTTATAAAGCTTAGGATGTAATACTTAATACCTACCTAGGGTACCCACGCCCCAATGTCTTTCTTGTTCTGGTTTCAAAGGAGGGTGGTCCAGTAGTAACGGTGGTTCAACAGGCGTTGTATAGGACGGAGAGCCACAACCTTGGAAGCTAGTGTCCAAGCTCCAGGCCCGGGATTGGCGCCTTTTGAGAGCGCCACATCCCATCAATTTTGAAGTGTCTGTCATGTTTGGGCATTAGAAAGTTCGATTGGGTGGCTCTGAAACAGTTGTCTTTTAATGTTTCTCATGACAAGACTGACCCTTCGCGTGAACCATGTAAGTACCTAGGTATTAAGTATCTATGCATATTTCTGTGGTGTCGTCGTACTACTTACACAGTAGCACTAGCAGGTACCTTGGCACCCTTGCACCCTGGCATCCTGGTGTGCACCGTTTGTTTCTGCCGACGTTATGTAATACGGCAATAGCCCACAATCAGGGGAGGTAGTCCTCCTCGCTGTCGTCCGACTGCCACCTGACGTGGCCACCGATCGATACAGCAAACGACCATATCGCCCTTCACCCACTCTCTCCTGGCGGGCCCCAGATATCCGCGTGCCGCTCCTTCATGTGTGCATCACAGCTCACCTCCCGCGATATATGACATGTTCAGAGGTTACAGAATCAACAAGATCCCCTAGAATTCCCTCCTTCATCACCAACAGACGCCCGACATGGACGATCTTGCCGGCATGGACTGGTCCACCCCGACCTCGTCGAATGCCAACCAGAAGAAGCCGCCCATGAACTCGTCGAGCGCATTCGCCTCCTTTCCTTCCCTCCAGCCGACACCATCCCCCGTCAACTCCGGCCGAAATACACCTCTGTCCTCGCACGTGTCAGGCGCAGGCTCCAAAGCCATAGCCACAGCCCCGACGAAGCCCGCCCACCATGATGCCTTTAGCAACCTCATGGCCACGAGTGCCGCCAAAAGCACTGCGAAATTGAGTCTCGCCGAGCGCCAGAAGCAGCTCGAGGCTGAGAAATTGAAGAAGCTACAGGAGAAGAAGCAGCAGCAGAGTGCTGCCTATGGCGACGGCCAGTTCTGGGATACCCTGGGCCAGGGCTCATCGTCGGGCACCGCATCGAGAACCGCGTCACCAGCATTGCGCGCACCCGGGATCAATGCTTCAGTACAGAATGTGCCGTCAGCATCCGACGACGATCTCTTCGCTGCGTTCAACAAGGACACAAAAGTCGACAACGCCAGCCACTATCCGCCTCCTGCATCAGGCAAATCAACGCCGGCGCCAGACCTACGCAATCCGAGTGCTTGGAGCCAACCCGCGACGACATCCAACGGCAACAATGGCGGCCTTGCCCTCGACGACGACGACGATCCGTTCGGACTGAATCAGTTTCAAGCCAAGCCAGCACCCGCTTCCGCCCCTGCTCCCGCCCCGCCGAGTAACGACGATGAACTCGACGATTTGCTCGGGGACCTTGGGAGGCCGGTCGACGAAGTGCGCAAGAAGCAGGAGGCGCAGAAGCGAAAAGCGCCCCAGAAACAGGAGCCAGAGCCAGGGAAACCCATAGAGGACGATTCAAGCTCAAGCGACGAAGAGGCGCCGAGACAGCAGCAAGGAAACTCCCAGGGCCGGGCGCAAGGACGGCCACAGGGCAGTGATCCGTTCGACAAGGCGGTCGCGCAGATCATGGAAATGGGGTTTACTGCCGAGGATGCTGCAAGAGGCTTGACGGAGAGCGGCCAGGGTCTGAATGTGCAGGCGGCTATCAGCTATCTGCTCAGTGATGCTCACCAGAAGGCGAGAGAGAAGACCCAGAGAGGTACCTCAGCAGGCGTCAGTGCTGATAGATCGTCGAGTCGTGCTCGGAACGGGAGCCCTGCTTGGGCGAGCGAGGAGAGGCCCGGTCGGCGGGACAATCGATCTCCAGCCGCCGCTGATGCGGATCTGGCAAAGACGGCTGCCGCAGTTGGTAGTAGCTTGCTCAAAAGCGCAAACAAATTTTGGAGCGTGGGACAAAAGAAGGTACAAAAAGCGATGGCTGAGTTCCAGGAAGGCCCGGCCGATCCCAACCAACCCAAGTGGATGAGGTCGGCGCAGCAGGACTTGACGGGGGGGAGAGAGGGGCGAGCCCGACCGAGTGAAGTGACCGACGAGGCGATGCTGCTCGATTCGGGCGCACGACCGGACAGACAGCCTCGTAGGCCTGCTCAGCCGTCTCGGCCAGAGCCTCGGCGGGATGCATCGCGGGATCAGTCTCCCGCATTGGCAGCGGGCTCGTCCAGGAGCACGTCCGTCCCCAAGTGGCAGCAGAACCAGCAGACGTCTTTCTCCGACCCAAAGAGCCGACTCAACAAGCAGGCCATCGAAGAGCAAGGCTCTCAGGCCTACGTCAGCCCAGCAAGAAGGAAGAAGACCACACCTCAACCGCCTTCGGAGCCCAAACCTTTCAGAGAAGAGCCCGATTTATTCCTTTCACAGGCCCTATCTCGAACTCTGCCTGCTAGATCCCAGCAACCCTCACCTAGACCTCCTGCCTCGCAGCCTCCTCGCAAGGCACCTACTCCGAGACCTGCTCGCCAGATACCTCCTCTCGAACCTTCGGCACTCCAACTCTCCACGCGACACCGCAGTGACGGTACTGCCCATTTCAAGAGGGGTGACTATGCATCAGCTCACGCATCTTACTCCTCTTCACTATCTGCAATCCCGCAGACTCACCCATTGGCAATTGTGATCCTCTGCAACCGTGCCTTGACTGCTCTCAAGACGGGCGAGCCGAGGCAAGCCGTGACTGATGCCGACGCAGCCCTGGAGCTGATCGGTCCCGGGAAGGGCGAGGGCGAGAATGTTCCACTTCAAGACGAAACAGGTGACAAGCGAGACATGAAGGATCTGTATGGGAAAGCCCTCACACGGAAGGCTGAGGCCCTAGAGCAGATGGAGAGGTGGGCCGAAGCTGGCCAGGTCTGGCAGAGCTGTGTTGAGAGTGGCGTCGGCGGCCCGACTGCCACAGCCGGACGCCAGAGGTGCCAGAAGGCTCTCGCACCGAAGCCCAAAGACACCCCCAAGCCAGCGGCATCCCGGCCCCCGCCGCGCCCGAGGCCCACAGCACCAGCCAAGGACTCAGAGGCCGTCGCACGGCTGCAGGAGTCTAACAAGGCCGCCGAGGCGGCTGACGCGGAGAAGTTCGCGCTGTCGGACCAGGTGGATGCTCGCATCGCGGCGTGGCGTGACGGCAAGAGGGAAAATCTGCGGGCACTGCTGGCAAGCCTGGACCAGGTGCTCTGGGAGGGCAGCGGGTGGAAGAAGGTCGGGCTGCATGAGCTCGTCATGGCCAACCGCGTCAAGGTCGTGTACATGAAGGCCATCGCCAAGACGCATCCGGACAAGGTGAGTTCGCAAATGGGCGCGTCCCCAAGCCTGCCGATCCAAATCGTGAGAGGAATCCCGCTGACCTTCTTTTTCTGCAGCTGGCACAAGGCGCCAGTGTTGAGGCGCGGATGATTGCGGCAACCGTGTTCTCCACGCTCAACGAGAGTTGGGACAAGTTCAAGGCCGAGAATGGGCTCTGATGTAATTATGTGTGCCACCTGGCATGCGAGATGTGAGCGGATTGGACGAATTGATACCTAACATAGACCATATCATGTTGAATCTATTTCTCGGAATTATTTCCGGTTCCAACGACCCTGGTCCGAGAACAGATGGCCAGAAAGAATTATGGTGCCCCTCCGATTCATCAATATTGAATTCGCAGCTCAGCCTTGTTCATGTTGCACTGTGATGAAACCGAAGCATCAAGTTGCGATTTGACGGATTCCATATCCGGCACTGCCCCGGGGGCCACTCTGCCAAACAATCAATACCCCTTCCCGGCTATGCACCTCTACCACACCGTGGGTTCTGTGCAGTCCAACCAAACGCCCGCTTGATGCAATTGGCCTCCTTTGAAGCATCGAATGTCATCCTGGAAGCCTGGATCTCAGTCCAGCTAGCCCTTTTCGCGAAAATTGTACAACATGGTTCTTTTTCTTTCTCCTTCAAGATTGCCATAGGCTG
Organism: Diaporthe helianthi; assembly: GCA_001702395.2. NCBI lineage: Eukaryota > Fungi > Ascomycota > Sordariomycetes > Diaporthales > Diaporthaceae > Diaporthe > Diaporthe helianthi. The sequence goes on along the minus strand of MAVT02000111.1, from coordinate 6,153 downwards.
GCCACCTTGGCCATCAACGCCGGCGGAGCGAAAAACGCGACTCAACGCTCACCGGGGGTGCCGTAGATGCCAATCTCGTGCGCGGCTTCTTCCCCGCAGATTTGGTCCCACGCCTACGCGGGAGGGCTGCAGCGGAGCGGTCGGCCTTCTAAGCCGCACCTGCACCGTCCTCCTCGGCCGCGCCTATGCCGTTGGGTGGGAGCTCGTCCGGGCCGACGTTCCACTCGTCCTCCTCGCTCCACTTGGGCACCGCAACGAACTTGCCCGTGATCTGACCCATGCCGTACGCGGTGCCGGTGTAGCCGTCGGGTTTCTTCTCGTCGTCCATCTCGGTAAGGACCGCTGTGCGCAGGAACTCGACGGGGATGCCGGACTCGCAATCGAACAGCATGCCACCGTAGTCGATTTGCATCTTGCCCGACTTGCGGATGATGAGCCGGCCGACGAACCCTTCCGGCTGCTCCTCGGGCTCCCGCGGCGCCCGGTTGTCTGCGCCCTCTTTCTGCTTGACGTTGGCGTCGTCGTTGGCGGTGAGGTCGACTGTTTTGTCGGCGCTGTGGGCTGGTGGTGCGTGGAGCATGACGTCGTCGTTGGGTTCGTCCTTGATGGGACCTTGGGACTGTTGAGTTCGCTCGACAGTGTGGAGTGGTGGTAGGAGTGGAGGGAACTGGAACATGTAGAGGTTTCCGTCGATAATTGCGGGTTTCCGAGGAGACTTGGTCTCTTGAACATCCGAGTCGCCGTCCTCCTCTCCGCTCGAGACTCCGAACAGCCGCCGCTGAAAAGCCAGGTTCTCTGCGGCAAGCTGGTCTTCCGGATCCTTGTATTTCTTCTTGAGTGCTTTGGCCTTCTCCTCGGCCTTCTTGATCGCCTTTTTCGTTGTGAGAGTGTCGATCTCGTTCACCTCCTCGCCTTCGATCTTGACGCGTCGATTCGGTTTCGCACCAGGCCACTTCCGGTCGTCGTCCTTCATCTCGACATCGTTTTCGTTTAGGAATATATCGTCATCTTCCGAGGCGTCGCCTGACGAGACGCGCACCACGTCCTCCTCTCCCCTGTCTGCGGCCTCGACTTCCTCCGCGGTCGCAACTTCTGGTTGATCCGGCTCTTTTGGTTCTTGACGCTGCATACCCTTGGGTAGCAACACTGGCGTGCCCTCCTTGCTCTTGACTTGCTGCTCCTCGTCTTCGATGACAACGTACTCAACAATCTTGTCCGTGTTCATGCGCCTGCCGGTTGGGCGGCTTGATTGGCCGCTGAACCCCTGGCCTCCTCCTTCTGATTTAGCACCACCGGACCAGCCACCACCACCACCCGAGCCGCCGCCGCCGCCGCCTCCGCCGCCTCCGCCTCCGCCTCCGCCTCCGCCTCCGCCTCCGCCTCCATCGCCGCCGTAGTCGTAAAGTCGTCCGAATCCACCCGATGCTCCTCCTAGTTGTTGTTGTTAGCAAACCCAATTGTGTTGAAATAACCCCAGCAAAACTTACGAGAGCTAGTAGCTTCAATCATCGACCCAAAGCCTCCAGCGCCTCCCCGAATAACACGGTCTTGGAAACTACCCGCGGGGCCACCCCGAGCGCGTCTTCCACCTCGGCCCCGCGCGGCGCGCTTCATGCGCGCATCCTGGACGGCCTTGTCCTCGAGTTTCTGCGTCTCTTTCTGCGCGATGGCCTCTCTGTCCAATTGTGACCGCCGTACAGCTCTGGGGAGGAACTTTCCAAACCCAGAGCCGCTGCCTCGGGTCGCAGCTGCTGGCCTAGCTGCTGGTGCTGGTTTCGTCGTGCTGGCGCCGGGTGTTGTGTTCGCTTGAGGGGTGGAGGTGTCAGCGCTGGTATCCTGGACGGGCGGCTTCGTGTCTGGCGCTGGCGCTGAGGCTGAGGCTGAGGCTGAGGATGAAGACGCATTTCCGGCCTCCGAATTTTGACTGCCACTATTTGGAGCAGCAGCAGCCCCTCCTCGACCGCCGCGACCTCCTCGGCCTCTGCCCCGGCCCCTGCCTCGCGGGGCACCGCGACCTTCTGGAGCCATTTTCGTTGTTTTCTGCCCTGTAGGTCTCTTGGTAGGGGGTGATTGGGTGGGCACGGTCAATGGTCGGATGCGAAATGCGCGCAGGCAGTCGTTGTCATGTCATGTCTTCGCTCAAGAGACATCAATGCCTGTCAAGTTTGGAGGAAGGAAGGAAGTGTGGTGGGGGACGGCGACTCAACATCGAAAAATAGTTATCGATAAGAGTCCCTGTCGCTAGGCTGCAGGGGTAGCTCTTAGTGGCGGACCACCAGGTACCCAAGACTTGGATAATTCCCAACTGGCTAACATCAAAGTCGTCAATTCCCTAGCCACGTCTATCAACCTCAATCTACGGAGTAGGATCACACATATGGAAATGACCATGATAAGACCACCATGAACTCTCCCTTTCCTGCGTCCGCCTCTGCTCCTGGAGATGGAACAATCACAGTAAAACGACTGCCCAACGGCCACTCGCACCTCGAGTGCATCACCTACCAGTACCCGCTCAAACTCATCTCACCTCCCAAGAACCACCAGCAAGACAAGTCCGTCCTCGTCTTCCTGCTGTCCTACGGAGGCGGCCTCGTAGGTGGAGACACGGTCAGCCTGAATATCGACGTGCAGCGCGATGCGCGCCTCAGCATCGTCACACAGGGCCACACCAAGATCTTCAAGTCGGCCGCTCCAGACATTGTCACCCGCCAGACCCTGAATGTCACCATCCAAGACGGCGCGGCCTTGTGCCTGCTGCCGGACCCGGTCCAGCCCTTTGCCGAGAGCGTCTACGAGCAGACGCAGATCTTCAAGCTTAGGGGCCCTGGGGCGTCGCTGTTCCTGCTCGACTGGGTCACGCAGGGCCGCAGCGCCCGCGGCGAGGACTGGGATCTGATCAGGTGGGTCGGCCGCAATGAGGTGTGGTGGTCCTCCGCCGCCGCCACGAAGGGAAGTGGCAGCGGCGGCGGCGGCGGCAGACTCCTCGTGCGCGACGCCGTCAAGCTCGACGGCATGGCCTCCCTCTCCGCCGCCGCCAAGGACCTCAGGGCCACGATGTACGGGCTGGGCATCTTCGGCACCCTCATCCTGCGGGGACCGCTGGCCAAGTCGCTTGGGGAGTTCTTCGTGGCAGAGTTCGCGGCCCTTCCTCGCATTGGTGCCCGCGACTGGAGGACCGAGGAAGCCAAACTGCCTTCCGAGGGTGAGGTGGCCAGGGACCCCCATGTTGTGTGGCGCGAGGAGAGGCTGGAGATGGAGAGGCGGGAGAAGGTGCTCTGGTCGGCTGCCGGCGTGAGGGGCTGCGTGGTTGTCAAGTTTGGGGCTGCCACGGTCGAGGCCGGCAGGTTGTGGATCGGGGCCATGCTCGCGAACGAGGGCACGGTTGAGGAGCAGTTTGGGGACCAGGCGTTGATGTGTGTGCGATGAAGCGGATGCTTTTGGTAATAGCAATAAATTGATTCAACCGCAACCGCCAGCAAGGGCCTCAACTAGCTCCCTGGTTGTAATCGCTGGCCGTTGGCCCTTGGGTCATGAACGAACGTCCTTGATGGTCCGGTCGGGACCGGAAGTGATTGAGATGGGACTTCACGGTAAAATATCGTACTGTTGACAAGATGCCATACATATATACCGACTTCATGCAAGGATACAGACCGCGGTCTGCTGGAGGTCCTTTGGGACCGCCTCAGGTTACCAGACGTGACAGGTTAGCCAAGCAAATTCTCTTCGTATTTACAATTTACACCATATTTTACACACCACAGTGGCCCGGACTTGGATTCTCTGCTTCTACCACAGCATTCTGCCCTCAAGCTTTTACTTCTCCACCAGTCTGCTCTACCACAGCGGAATCATTTCGTGCACCTAGAATCCGCTCGGCCTTTTCGTCTTCCGTACTTTCTGAAACTGCTCCTCTTCCTTTTTCCTCTGTAAACATTAGGCCTTCACATTGCAACCGAAACCACGTGCTGTTGAGGGCCTCATCTTCAACGTACGCCCCTCTTAAATGGCGGCTGCCGGATGCCGTATCGAACGCCCGCCGCCCGTGCAAGATACGCCAGTTGTCAAAGACGACACAGTCGCCAGGTTGCATCCTGAACTGAACCATGTTGGCGGGGTCCTCGAGGGTGCCCTTGAATAGTTTGGCTGCCTTCTGCCAGACTTCGACCAGGTGACCGACCCGTTCACCAAAACGAGAAACCCGGTTGCCAGCGGAAATAATCGACCAGAGCGGTGCCTGGAAAGGAGGCGACCAGCGCACGAACGTTGGCGCTCTCTCTGCCCTCTCTGCCCTCTCTGCCCTCTCGCCCCTTTTTAAGGCCGTGGTAATGGTAAAATGAGAGTTCTGCCGGTAATGGCCGCCCTTTGCGTAGTGGTAGCTGACCCGTAAGTTTGTCAGCGCATCATAAGCAGTGCGATGGTTAGTTCGCAGGTCGTGGGCTGCTCGGACACCATCAGAGAAGAGTGAGTCGCCTCCCTCACAGCCGTTCTCGAGGCAGTGAAGGACCTGTATCCTCGGGGGCGTCCTCAAATACATCAGGTCTTGGTGAAGGCAGAGGGACTCATTGGTGTAGGCAACATTCTCGGCCTGTGGCTTTGAGATGACGTCCCACGTTGGCCCGTAGAGAGTGGACTGCAGGTGGCCAAGCCTCGAGGCCACCTCTGCGACGGCATCCTCTGTCTGAGGCACGCCCCTGATAACGACAAGCCCCCAGAGGTACAGGTTGCGGAAGGCCTCGGCGAAGCGCGAGCTGTCCTCCATCCAGTGCGCATAGCTGATCTCTCTCGACCGGCTGTCCTTTTCGAAATGTCGAGAGTCCCAGATCTCGCGAGCCGGAGTGACTCGACAGTAGGGCGGCAGAGCAAAGAGGATTTGGTGTAGCAAGTCGGGCGGGTATGTCGACACGTGCTCGGCGCTGCCCAGGGCCATGTCTTTGGCCCAGGACACCTCGAGACTCCCATCCTCAAGGACCTTCAAGCTGTCGACCTTGACATCGGAAGGTATATCACCAGTGGCGAAGCGCTTCTGGCCCGAGGACTCGCTCACGCACAAGGGGCACTGGCACGCATCCCTCAACCATAGCTGTGATATGGTGACTGGCGCCCCGAGCTTTTCGAACTCGACCGTGATGTCGGCCGGGTCATGCGCCACGTACGCTTTCACGAGCCTGCCGATTTGGTCGGGCGTAGACGGCCTCTTGCGGGCACGGCTAGAGCTCTCGCGAGTCTCACCGCGCTCTTCTTCCCCTGGGCGACTGGTGGCCCGGTCCTCAACTTTGGAGGAGCTCCGAGCTTCGGAAGGGCCATGACGGGAGCCCAATTGCAGCTGGTACAGAGCTAGTTTAGACACAGCCCGGGTTGTGTGGCATCCATTTCGCCCTACACGAAGGGTCGGCTGTAGCCACGCGCCGGTCAATCGACTGGCCCGCAGGAGCATGTCGACTACCTAGGTTACCTACTTGAGTAGGTAGGTAGGATTGACGGTGGGTGGGGAAGGGACGAGCGATTGCAGCGGGAGTTGGGAACAGCGATGGCGAAATTTCAATCCCGTGTGCCACTTAGTGATTGAATTCCAAGGTTTCACGACCTTGTGCCTTCTCTACGTTGTGCCTTCTCTACGTTTAGCAGTTACTTTGATTAGGGCACTAGCGCAGACTACTTTAAGGCTATGTATACTTAAATTAATAGGACTTGATTTAATTCCTATTAACTAAACGAGAAAAATGTTTATAAAGGTATTATTTATATATATAATTAGTAGTAAAGTATAATTAGCTACTTTAAGTTTATTTTAAGTTTATATAATACCTTAATCCTATAATTAATAAATATATATCACTTCCTTCTTTTACTAGCGTTTAAAATACTACGTAGTTTTCAAAGCGCTTAAGGTTATTATTAAAATATTTATAATTTTTTAAATATTATTTTACTCTTATATAAAAGAGAATATATAAGCTAGCTATATAGTATATAAGTAGGAAATAGTTACTAGCTATAGTAATAATTATTTAATAATATTTTTATAAATATACCTAATTAATAGGTACTATTTAAATAAGAGTTACTTATAATCTAAGGGCTATTATAAAAAAGCTTTAATTTATTACTATACTTATATTAGTATAGTATTTAGTTACTTTTAGTATA
>MAVT02000110.1:41461-54974 GCA_001702395.2 Diaporthe helianthi | reverse complement strand
ATTTGTATATTTGTATATTTGTATATTTGTATATTTGTATATCCTTGTATATTTATAACTCTAATCTTAACTCTTAATATATTTAATTCTTTTTAAAATATATAAAAAGAAGGCTTTATTAGAGTAAATACTTACTTAAGAGATATAATATATTTTTTCTTTTAATATAGTAACCTTATTAAAGTTATTATTTTAAATTTAAAACTATTTTAACTAAGGTATAGTAGTATTATTTTAAATTTAAAGAAATCTTTTTAAAAAATTAAAAGTCTTTAAAAAGAAATTATTATAATAATTCTTTTTATACTTTTTAACTATTCTTATCTTACTAGGAGTTTATTTTAAATAACTAAGTTAACGTTAATATATTTTATTAAAACTTAACATTAATAATAACCTAATATTATAGTAATACGAGAATTTATATAAAGTCGCTGTAAAAGTAAGGAAATAAGTATAGGATTAGAGATTCGCAAAGACTAAAACGGAAAATACACAGGTTCTTAAAATAAGTATATATTTAAACTCTAACTTAATCCTTAAGAATATTATCTTAATTTACATATATAAAATATTGCCTAACTTTCTACTTTACTCTTATATAAAGTTCAAACTTATAATAAGTATTATGAAATTAATACCTAATATATAGTAGTAAAATTTAAATTTAAGTAAAATGTTTTATATAATAAACTTTCTTTTAACTTTCATGTATATTTTTTGTATATAAATACTTTTACTAATAAATATAATAAAATATAAAGTATTTAATTTTCTTTCTATAATTAAAGCTTTCCTAAAACCTAAGGTATAATCTTATAATATAAATAATTTTTATTAACTAAAACCTTAAAAAGAAATAGACGTGTAATTTTAACTTACTCTAATTTTAATTTAGTTAAATACTTAAAAGAAGGAATAAAGATAAATTTATAATATTACATTTACATATTAATATTCGTAATTGTAAGAGTTTCAAAAATAGTATTTACCCATGTATTCTCCGTTTTCTGCTATGCGAATCTCCGATCTCATGTGTATTAGCTCACTCAGCATTTATAGCAAGCCTCTCTCATACTACCTTAACCACAGTATAGCATTCGTGATATAAATCTAACTGGTATTTCGCATCGACTTGGGAAATATGTACCACAGAGCTTCACGCCAACCGTGGGCTTTGACGAGAAGACAGACATGGCAGAATATCACTAATAGCGATCTCACAGTAGCAATAATCAATCCGCAAATCGGTACTCGCAGCTGTGCTACATGGTAGTCTAAGGTCACATAGCATATTTGTCATACCACATCAAGATATCAGCCACACAGCCACGGGGCTTTTTGTGAAAGAGGAGAAGCTGCAGAACTGAGTTGTGGCCTTATGTTCCCTTATTTTACACGTCTCGATTCTCCGTCTTGAAATCAGATTTGCTTCCGTGGTCGAAAAGTCATTTGAAATTGTCTGGGGATGTATTTTCATGTACGGTGTCAGAGGTTACCATGGGCCGGCCATAGAAACTGCATATCATCGTTAGGATCCCATGAATTCGCTTATTGACCCAACGTCCATGATCATGATATAACAATACCCGCGGACAGTGCCAAAAAACTCCAACTTTGTCGGCGGTGGGGAGAGTATTTCCACGGCCCTGCGAAACACAAAATGCTAGATGAGATGAAAGAATTAATCCAGGGATGAAAAGCCTCGGAACGGACTTGGAGCAGCTGATAGCCGGCGGCCAGCATGGATGCAGACCAGCGGGATATTCAGCGACCCCAAAACTCTCCCTAGGTAAGTGAGAAGGCCCCGGGAGATCATGACTGATCAAAATGTTAGCATGAATGGTGGTTGCTGCGGTAGACTGATGGTCGATGACATAAACATACGCATAATTCCACAGACGAGTTGCTTGGCTTGCTTAAAAATGCCCGCAACAGGGGCGACTGGCTGAATCAAAGGCTTCGAGCCGAATTGCAGCACTTGAGCCAAAGCCAAGTCGCGAGCGACAAGGTCTCGTTTGGTTCAAAGACCCTCGAACCAGTGTGATAAAATTCATTGAAAATGTTTACACAAAGACGGCTTGGATAGGATAAAGCAGTATCCCCAGGTTTGCTGAATATGATCTAGTCTAAATAGGGGTTCCCGTAGTAACTGTCTTTCGTGCCCATTGAAGCACAATATAGGGGTAAGGCGAGAGCTTGTTACCGTCACGCGTACCTACCTAGTTAATCAGACTCCTTGCTTTATCACATTCACAGGTACCTCACGTCCCCTGAAACGAGAGCGCTTTCGGAGATTCGTCGGACGTAGGACCATTGAAGGCAGCGGTGAAGCGAGGTTAGAGAACACACACGAGAAGAATGAGCGGCGCGCTGAGCTGTGGTTTCCGACTGTGGTGACGAGCCTGGAGGTCAAGACGGTGATGCCTGAGGCGGGGTGTGATTGGTTTGCGATAGATGTGGATGCGGCATAAGGTGATCAAGGAGGGCGAGTTTGACACCGATGTGATGGTGGGAGATAAGAACAGCGAGGTGATTACTTTGGTCCAGATGGTGTTGATGATTGTGAGCATGGAGAGGAATATCTTATGGGATGGCAGGGAGGTGTGCTGCGAAACCCTCATTGTGATCCATACTTAAGTATGGATCAGTCATTTGTTTTCTTCCCTTGGAATCAGGTATGAAAACTTGACCCTCCATTGTAGGCTCATCGCCCTAAATCTCCGTCTTGGAAATTTGGAACATTTGAAATCGAGTCAAATGCGTTCCAAAAGTCTCCAGCCTGACTTCGAGGTTGAGGAGACGCGGAAGGCACGATTTTCAGGCTGCAAAAATGGCAATAAGGGACAACAAGGGCAACTTGAGACAGCATTGCCAGCATACCTAGATGCCTTGCATCTAAAAATCTATCCGCGCTTGAGAATGAATCAAAAATACATGCTGAATTCCAACCAAGTGAAATAGGAGTTATGGGCGCATGAGTGTGCCTCGAGCAACATCTGCCACCTGCTGGAGGAGATCCCACTGAAATAGAGTACGTACTTGCCAAGGGGCCTCTTGAGAAGCTTCTCATAGACCGTTATGTGATTAAAGTGAGGCCAGGAAGTAGAGACAGGTAAAGACTTGGGACTGAAGTCTGAAATGGTCGATGAGAACGCGGTCATCGGACCTCAAGCCGCAACGAAGCAATGTTGACCATTTTCACCTCTTCTCACCCCGCCAACAAGGCTCTGGCTGGACCTTTCGCACGCAGCTGGCAAACACAACGTAATTGCTTCTCTGCCAGGTGCAGCAGTTGACGTGGTGACCAAAACGCGTGCTCGGTTTTCCTCAGCCCCCGCCAAAGCTACTTAAAGGACCTGTCTGTCTGTCCTCCTGCACTTTTCCTACATCCCAAACATACCTACAACCTACAACTTAACCACAACACCATCGCATCAAGAAGCGTCTCCCAAAGTCCGCTTGTTGATCATTAACCCAAACAAACAAACCCAACTCACAATTCCCACCGTCACTCGTACCCATTTCATCATGGCGTCCGCCAAGAAGGCCAAGGCTGTCTCCAACACCACTAGCAACCCCTATGGCCTCACCAATCGTGAGGTTGAGATCATGATCCACGCGTGGAGGTGCCTCGACGAGGCGTTCAAGGTGAGTCTTTACTGATCCCATGCATCGATACCTACCGTATTCTACAAGACATACACACAGACACAACGAGCCACTCTTTCCCTATCCATCCAGACAGACTGATTATCACCATCACCATCATCATCATCACAACGCGTTGCATAAGAACATAACAAACTCACCTCTTGCACAAAACAGATCGACAAGAAGAAGCTGGCCGAGCTCACCAAAATCCCCCTCGCCGACTCAGCCGGCCGCTCGTTCCGCAGAATCATGGAGAAGATCACGTCTGCGATGGCAGAGCCCCCCACCACCCCAGGCAACAATGGTGACCAGCCCAGCGCCAGCGCCTGCACCGCCGCCGATGCCGCTGTCGGTGATCCTAGCTCCCCTTCCGTACTCGCCTCCGACAAGAAGAACAGCATCAAGAAGAAGGGTGCGAGTGTTGGCAAGACGGCCGGCCGCAAGAGGGCCCTGAACGAGGCGGACGAGGCGACAAACAATGGTGACGAGGGAGTGGAAAAAAATGAGAGCAACGGTGATGAGAGACCCAACAAGATCCCTAGGATTGCCCTGGGAAATCCCATCGTCACGGTCGAGAAGATCGAGGCTGCTGACGGCGGCAGTGATGAGGTCGAGACTGGAGATGCCTGAATGGGGTTGGAGGTGACGGATGATAGGCGGGACTGGTCATTTCAGTTGGATTCGTTTTGGAATTTGCTTGTCTGGAGCTGCTTTCCACATCTCATTGCCCATGAATGGGTAGCTCACTATTCTGAGATGGTATTGGAGAGGGTGGCATCACTTTGAGAGGTGGCTGCTGATCCAGATGAACAGTATGAGCTTTGCGTTGGACATTGGTTTTTTTGTTGTTTTTTTGGCTTTCCCCTATGCCTCCGGAGGTTATGAGGCAGGGATTTTGAGAGAGATGATGAGCCTGGCCACTTCTCATGCCATAAAGTCCCGTGGTAGTTTTTTAGATGAAATAGGCAGATGCGATCATCAACTTAGGCTATGAATGAACACAAACCTGGCGTTTTCTATTAACCTCAGGTTGTTGCAAATGCCACTGCCTCAATGAACCGATAGCAGTGACTGCATGTCATTCCACTGTATTTGGAGAGATGCAAGCACCAAGTAGCCTGGGTTGTTCTGGTGCTTTCAGTGATACGTCTCAAGTACTTAGGTAACTAGGTAATCACTGGACAGAAATGCCCATGGTGGACGATATTTGAGAGAGTGCCATTTCCAAACTGGACAAAAGAAAAGTGCCCCCAATTTCGGGACTTCTGACTCTCATTGCCCTTGTGGCTCGAGCCCACAAGCAAGGACCTCACGCAGACCTGATGCTTCTGCAAACCTATCCGTCATGACACTGGCCTGACACTAAAGACAATCAAGCCTGAATCGGCTGCAGTGGTTCCAGAGGGTTTTAGCTACCAGCCAATTTTCATATTCCTTAGCCGAGTTTGGAAAGGCGATGGATTAGAATTTGGAGCACCCCCCGGGGTTGACAGTCGACCCCGGGGCGCCGTTCTCGTTCGAAAGGGTGGGCCTGAGCCGCGAGTGATGCTGGTTCTATCACAACAGGTCCGTCCTGGGAGTTGTGGGGGGAGCCGTGCTTGAATTTGGGCTGGCATGGAGCAGGGACGAGTTACCAGAGGGCATAGACGCATGGCAGTCAGTGCACCATGCCCCAGAGTTCAGAAAGTACATAGTTCAATGACCGAGGCACCATTTTCCATGCCCGTTGGGAATCTCTTGTGTATTAGTATCAGCTATTAGCAAGCCGACTTCAGGACGACGTGCAGGCCAACATGTGACCAAGTGAAAACAGCCTTGGAGTGCAGTCTGCCGCGAGTACGATCACGTATGGTACCAAACAAGAAACGATCATGATCAGGACTTCATCATGGTGCCAATTCCATTCCAAGGTTCATTTTGACAGGAGTGCATTCGTTGACGCATTGGGCGTGGCATCTCTGGTGGCCAGACGGTCCATGCGCAAGCTCAAGCACTTGTGCTCAGTCCCCGATGCAGGGAAAGGCAAGGCCGGGCCGATGCACGAGGGTGACACTTGTCGCCAACTTAGGTTTGTACTCACACCGAGTCAATCGCACAAATATTTGAGTTCGAGGCTTGTTGGTGGGACGAGGCCTACCGACGGCGTGGAAGGTTAACACGGACGCAGCCTTACGCAGCTCGAGTCGTGGCTGGTGTGCAGCTGGTGTGTGCCTGCGCCCAAGCTGAGTCGGCGGACTAGCTTCACGAGGAGATAGGCTTTGAGATCGTGGGGGGCTGGCTGTTCAGGGGTGATAGGGAGACCGACTCGTCGTGCATTTATTTGTCCGGCTGGCTGGCTGGGTGGAGGTATCTACTATTCCCCGGAATTGCGCCCCTCGGTTTCCGAAGGGGGTTGTGAGGCTGGCTATTGTTGTCGACGACAGGGACCAAATGAGGCTAAGCCAGGACTGTCCACACCATCAATCATGATTCAAGGGGCATCGGCCCCTGGAAAGATGTGGGTGGCAGTCAGGAACGCGTGGGGGGACATTGGACGGCGCCAACAATAGACTGGCAGGTTGACAGCTGCGTGGGATGGACGGGTGGACGGATAGACGGATTGGTAAAGGTGGCTTTTGAAGGCTGCTTTTGGGGATTGCCGTGGCAGGCAGATTGGGGGCCACTTTGCCATATGTCCCCATGCCAATTTGGGCTGGGACCTTTTTCTCCAGCTTGTTTCTCCAGAGTCCCGACTCCCGACACCTCCTCCGGACCCCGACCAAGGCCAAAGATGGAAGGAAGGTGGAACGGTATGGAAGCTTGTGGTTACATGTAGTTACGTCAGAGCCGCCTGGTGGCCCGAGCAACTCAGCGAGCAAGAAGGCCCCTCGCCCTTGTCCTTTCCCTTTTCGTCCCCTTGGCAGGGTCGCTATCGGTTGTGGCCGTACGGAGCTTAGCAGCGAGCGAAAAAGGGGAAGGGCGGGGAAGTTCTAGAGCTTCATCCGTTTTCCTGTCCGTTGCTTATTATTAGAGATAAATGATAAGCTTGCACGACCCAAGCTGCTCTCATGATAGCTTCACCTGCAGGCTTTTTTTCTCTCATCCTTGCTGCATCTATTCTCTCCTCGTCATAGGCATAGCATACATACGTGCAGATCGACCATTCTGTCCATCCATCCTGCCATCCACAGTGTAATCTGTACCGTACCGCCCTATGGGATTCTGCCGGTTGCCGTGTTCGTGACCAACTCGGTACGTCATTGGCCCACCTTGTAAGACCAGCTCCCTCCGTAACATTGCTTTTCACTGTGCTAGTGTGTGCATTTGCGACTGCTGCTTTTTATGCTGCGCTGTGTTGCCCTGCATTTTTAGCGCTGCACCGTTCTGTAGTGTTTAGGTCCTTGTACCACCGTATCACACCGTGACTCCTGTACAATGTACCTGTACCTGCCAGGCTTGCATGAGGTTCCCTGCTCCTCGCCTCGAGCTCGCCTCGCCAGTAGAACCAGCTCGTTGGGAATCATTCAGCCCCACCATTGCTCGCTGCTGCGCTCACCTCACAGTATGTCATCGCGACTGGCAGTCAGCCAGCCAGCCAGCCAGCCCTGTTCTGCCTCTCTGCGTGGTATTTTGTACCTCCAGGATTGCATTCATGTTGAGAGCAATGCTGTCCTGGGGAACCCACGACGACATCCTCTCCGCTATATTGCTCGCTGCCAGGAATATTCCGCATCCCTAGTGTGCTGCATCCCATCACCTGTCTGTCGTTTTTTTTCCCGACCTGAATCCCCGTCCCAACTAGCCTTATCCGACCTTGGCTATTCCTGCATCGACGACAGCATTGCACCAACCAACCTACCAATACTTGCCTTCGCCCTCCACCGCCTCTTCGTCCTGTCTCCCTCCAGACCACCAGCAACAAGTCAAGAAGAGAGGCCGTGCGGAGCCCAGACCGTCCTCTTTTTCAGGGGCACACTCCCCATTGCATCGGAAGCGACCAGCACGTTATCAAGTGCGCCATCTGCCCAGCCGAGTTGCCGTAGGAGTGTCCACAACAAGCACGGGTATTACATAGTACAGGCACAAGCAGCTGTGGGCTTCGACAGGGGCCAGCAGATCCCACAGCACTGTGGTACAGGCAGGATCGACGAGTCTACTGTCTGTCAGTTCTGACGAGGAGCAAAACGTCCTTTAGCCAGTCCCTTTCAGCCCCACGGGCACATCATACTACAGTCCAACACCCCACCACGGGCCTGGAACAGTCTCTACTGCAACACGCAGTAAGCACTACATAGCTGCGGTTCGGTTCTGCTGCAACAGAAGCACTCATATCTGCTTCCAACGCCTTCGATCCCTTGGCTATACCCTCCCTCGACCTGCCCAGTATTCTTCTGATTCTTGGTCCTGATTTTCTTCCTCTTCCTCCCCTTCTTCGCCCGGTCTCGCAACTGTCGAGACAACCTGATAAGCTCTGCGGCCCGACTCAGCTTGACTTTCTGTCGACTCGGCTCCCAACTACTTGCGCTTGTTTCAGTCGCCTCTTGGTCGTTTGCAATTCATCTTTGCTGGCTTCAGATTTATTGCTCTGCTTGCTGTTCCTATCGCATGACTTGGTGGAACTAGCAGCCGTAGTCCGCTTGTTAGTCTAAAGTGGTCCCAGTTATTAACACGACGTCGCAATGGCAGACCAAAAAGGTCCGGGGAAAGGAGACGGCGCGGCCGATACGGGGCGCACAGTCAAATTCTCCACTCTACCTTCGAGAACAGCCGACTCAAGAACCCCAGGCTCCCAGAGGCCAGACTTCGACCGAGCAATCACCCAGTCCGACCTTCTTGCTCACCACCAAGAATCCAACACCAACATTCCAGTCACTCCAGGAATCGGCCTCGAGACCTACGACTCCGGCACCAGCGCTGACTCTGCCGAATCCGCCGGCAGCAACTACTTCTCCTCAAAACCAGTCCCAGGTGGCCAAGACGCCATTGTCTCCCCCAACGCCATCGACGACACCATGGCGGCCGAGCCCACCCCCACCACCGGCAATGACATCCTCCGCCGCATGAGCAAGGCCAGCCGCGGCAGGAGACAGACCCTGAGCGAGATCAAGTCTGCCTATCCAGCCTTGTCGCTGAGCGGCAACGTCATATCTGCCACATTTAATATGCCGCACTCGTTGAGATATCGCAAAGGAAACGACTGGGTGAGTGCGCCAGAGTCCAGCTGCTGCGCAGTTTGCAGTTCGCAGTTCACAGCTCGCAGTTTTGCAGCTCCCCGAGAGGAATGACGTCTGTGCTAATTTCTGTCTCCCTGCAGGAAATGAAAACCCGTCGCGGCCAATCTGCCCTTTTCGACGCTTTCGCCCACCTTTCCTCCGACGATTCCTCATGGAACCACACCTGCGTCGCGTGGACGGGCGAGATCGAGGCACCATCCGAGCCCCCATCTCCTCCCGATACCCCTCCCCTGACGACCACGAACCTTCCCAGCCTGAACAAGCTGTCTGCCCCGATCCCTGTCGACGTGGGTGCCGAGAAGGAGGTGCCCGCTCCACCATCAAAAGATGGGCTCTGGATCCCCAAGGAGGACATGGACCGGCTCGAGTATCAGCTGTCGCATGACAAGAAGATCAAGACCGTGCCGCTGTGGCTGGCGGACGACACAGATGGGCATGACGACGGAATCCTGCTCAAGGACCAGTCAAGATGGAGGCGCTATGCCGAGCACGATCTCTACACACTCTTCCACTACAAGCCACAAATGCCGTCAGACGGCCGGAAGGAGCGCGGTCACTGGGCCGACTACTACCGCATGAACCAGAAGTTTGCCAACAAGATCCTCGAGATCTACAAGCCCGGCGACGTTGTGGTGATCCACGACTACTATCTCATGCTCCTGCCCAGCATGCTGAGGCAGCGTGTGCCGCACATGTACATCAGCTTCTTCCTACACTGCCCGTTCCCGTCCAGCGAGTTCCTGCGCTGCCTGCCGAGACGTAAGGAGATTTTGGAGGGCATGCTCGGCTCGAACCTGGTTGGCTTCCAGAGCTACAGCTACAGCCGTCACTTCAGCTCCTGCTGTACCCGGATATTGTCATACCCCTCAGATATTGGTGGCGTTGAGATATATGGCTCCCGGGTCGAGGTCGGGGTTTTCCCGATCGGCATTGATGCCGCTAAGGTTGAGTCGATGGCGTTTGCCGACGAGGTGAACGATAAGGTTAAGGCGCTCAAGAAGATGTATGCGGGGAAGAAGATCATCGTGGGCCGGGACCGATTGGACAGCGTTAGGGGCGTGGCACAGAAGCTAATGGCGTTCGGGCGGTTCCTCGAGCTGTACCCCGATTGGCACGAGAAGGTGGTGCTTATTCAGGTCACCAGCCCGACCTCGATTGAGGAGAACACAGAGGGCGATGAGAACAAGATCGCCAGCCGGGTCAACGAGCTGGTCAGCAGCATTTCTGGCACATACGGTCACCTCGGGTACGAGCCAGTGCAGCACTTCCCTCAGTACCTCAGCCAAGACGAATATTTTGCCCTGCTGCGGGCTGCAGACATCGGATTGATAACCTCGGTCCGAGATGGGATGAACACAACCTCGCTGGAATACATTGTGGCCCAGCGTGAGAACCACGGACCCCTCATCCTGTCCGAGTTCAGTGGTACGGCGGGCAGCCTCAAGGATGCCATCCACATCAACCCTTGGGACCTGTCCGGTGTTGCCGACGAGATCAACAACGCACTCACAATGAGCGACGACAAGCGAGAAGCCATGCAGAAGTCCCTGTACCAGCACGTCACCACCAAGAACGTGCAGAGCTGGATTGGCGCCTTCCTGGACAGGCTGGTCGATGTCCTCGGCAACTCCAAGAAGACCATGTCTACCCCGCTTCTCGACCGCGCACTGATGCTCAAGTCGTACAGGGCTGCCGAGAAGCGCCTATTCATGTTCGACTACGACGGCACCCTCACCCCCATTGTCAAGGAGCCATCCGCCGCCATCCCAAGCGCACGTGTTATTCACACGCTGACGACACTGGCATCGGACCACCGCAATGCAGTCTGGATCATTTCGGGCAGAGACCAGGCCTTCCTGACCCAGCACCTGGGCCACATCGACGAGCTCGGCTTCAGCGCGGAGCATGGAAGCTTCATGCGACACCCTGGCTCCAAGGAGTGGGAGAACCTGGCCGAGACGTTCGACATGGGCTGGCAGTCTGAGGTCATGGATGTGTTCCAGGCGTACACTGACAGGTGTCCTGGTGAGTTGATTTCCATGTACACTCGGCCCTCCAACCGAAACGCAACTAATATGATTTGAATAGGCTCCTTCATCGAACGCAAGCGATGCGCACTCACCTGGCACTACCGGCTCGCGGACCCCGAGCAAGGCCCGCACCTGGCGCAGGAGTGCCACAATGAGCTCGAGGCGACCGTCGGGCGCAGGTGGGACGTTGACGTGATGCCGGGCAAGGCAAACATCGAGGTCCGCCCCACATTTATCAACAAGGGCGAGATCTCCAAGCGCCTTGTGCTACAGTACAACAATGACATGAGCCATGTCCCCGGCAGCGCCGTCTCGGCGGGCAAGTCGAGCAGCAACAAGGTCGAGTTTGTGCTGTGCCTGGGCGACGACTTCACAGACGAGGACATGTTCCGCGCCCTCAACGGCCTGAGTGCACCGCCCACGGACAAGGGCGAGGAGGCCAAGGTCGATGCGGAGAACGTGTTCACCGTCACGGTTGGCGCGAGCACGAAGGTCACACTGGCCCGATGGCACCTGCTCGAGCCCGAGGATGTCGTCGACTCGGTCGCGCTACTGGCGGGTGTGGGAGCTCAGGGTGCAACCGCGCTGAGCATTGGCGAGGTCAACCTGGCTGCGCTCGGTACCGTCGAGGGACACGTGCCCAACATCGGATAAAGACGATACCACCACTCACGACATCCGAGACAATCATTGTTGACATGCATGGGAATGTTTCAATTTTGAGGAGTTCAGCCGGCGAACGAATTGGTTGGCAATGTGTGTGGGTATGCGGACTAACGGCATCAAGCGGCGGAGGAGCAAGGCACTTTTTGTTGGGTCAACAGCAGCATGGGCAAGCCTCTTGTGTCTTTCTGGGGACGCAAACTTTTACTACTTCCTTCCTTACCACCCTTTCTGCCTACACAGTTTGAGTTTGATCATTCGGGTATGACTAGAGATCATTTCCATGCGAGCCGTGGCCAAGGGAAGCAAGTAAAGAAAGCCACGCACGCAATAGAGTTAGACAGATGGCCTGTATAGAGAGAACAATCAGAGTTATAATTATGAAGTACTTGGTCTGTCTCTATATTTGCTTTGTTTTCTTCATCCCGGATGACTCGGCCGTTCCCCTCGATACACGTATGATCTGTGGTGGTGGTTTTGGGAGAGGTCGGGTTAATAGTGAGACCACCATTCACAGCATATGCCGGGTGCCTTTCTCTTCCATCTCGCCACCTCGGAGCAGGCCGTCGATGTACTCGGTGATGGCCAACACCTTCTCCTCCTGGAACCGCCGCCCGATCACCTGGACGTTGACGGGCATGCCGTGGTAGAGCTCTGGGTCATCTATTTCCAAGGGGGCAATAGAAGTCAGCAACAAGTTTCATCTTTGAAGTTTGAGGGTACATATTTGCACGGATAAGCATGCATGGACTGTGTGTATGGGGCGATCCAAGTGTACATATGTAGGGAGACGCCAGCAGATCAAAACTTACAGTCCTGGTGGACCTTCTTGTTGGCCCTGACATACTTGTCCTTGATCCCCTCTGGAATCTGGAGCGGGCATGCGACGTCGATGGCCTTGTCTGTCTTTATGACTGGTAGGACTGCGGCGGATTGGTCATTGAGGACTACCGGGAGGGCATAGCCTGGGCGAAAAGGAGGCATGTAAGCAACTGTCCCAAAACCACCGACCACACGAGGAAAGCAGACAGACAGACCAGACAGCAGCAAGCCAAAAGTCGGAGACTGGCCACTGCTGCTCCCACCCCAAGGAAGTTAGTTACTCAAGTAGTTACTGTTACTCACCACTATATCGTATCCCCCCAACCCTCGCAGCACTGTACGGCGCAATAGGGGTGATCAAAACATCCACAGCCCGCCCAGTCGGATTATCCACACAGTGTGTCGTCTCGCCCCATCTCCGCAGGTACTCCTCCCTATACTTTCGGATCCGCACATTCACCCGCTGCACCTCGGCCGTGCCCAAGGCGGGGTTCTGCGTGATCTGGTCTGGGTCGAACGCAGGCGGCATCAAGGGGTTGACCGGCTCGCCCGAGGCGCGGAACTGGGCGTGGGCGTGGGTTAGGTCTGCGTAGGTTGCCTTGCTCCAGAGGTCGATTGCTTGTTCTGTTTCGGTTGGGGATGGGGAGAAGGGGATGACGATGTGGCCTTGGGTTCGTAGGGCGGTTGCTACTGTTTCGATTGCGCGGTGGATGGGTGGTTGCGGGGTGACGACGCCGTCTGTGGGTGCTATGCCCACCACCAACTGCTTCCCCTGCTCCCCTTTCCCAATGGTTTGCTGCTTGGTTGCCTCGTAGATGTCGTCGCGCCAGGGGATTTCGGTGACTAATGGGTCGCGTAGCCAGGGCTCGTCGGCGAGGACGGCCTTGACGAGGGTTCGGAGGGCGGATACGTCGTCTATCGCCATGGGCCCGACTGCGAAGCGCACGTCTGTGAGAGCCTCGAGACCACCGACGACGCTGGCGATCCCTGCGTAGGGGAGCCGGCCTGTGCTTGGGCGGAGGCCGTAGGCGCCTACGCTTGAGGCTGGCCAGCGGATTGAGCCGCCTTTTTTTATGTTGGAATGTGGTCAGCAGCTTGAAATATCGGGGGGGGTCCTCATCCCCCTGTTGT
>MAVT02000110.1:0-41451 GCA_001702395.2 Diaporthe helianthi | reverse complement strand
GGGGGGGGGGGGAGTGGCTGTTGCGAGGGGAGTTGTGCCATTCTCGACATCTGGAAGGAGGCGACAGCAGCAGCTAGAGCCACGCATAGAGAAGACACGGCAACTCCCTCCCTCCTCATCGCCATGCAATAGTGGTGATCCGAGCCTGGATGGGATATCTTGTGCTGGGGAAATAAGAAGAAAAAACAACTCACCAATATCAGTCCCCAACCCAAGCACACTCCCCCTCATCGCCAACAACGCCGCCTCGCCACCCGAAGACCCACCAGCAGACAGCCCAGTCCACCTCAGCGGGTTAACCACACAGCCACTAACAGCGCCAAACGTCTCAGCCGCAAAAGAAGCCTGCGGCACCGCAGTCTTGACATGAAAAACCGCCCCCTGCCGCCTCAGACCCTCGGCGATGACCGCATCCCGACCCCTAGTCGCACCAGGTCCCGCCGTCCACGCCGTGAACCCGAGCGCCGTGCCCACGCCCGCGAGATCAATAGAGTCCTTGAGACTGATAGGTAGACCGTGCAGTGGTCCGACTGGTTTCCCATGTTGTGAAAAATATGCATCCAGGGTCCTGGCCTCGCACAGCGCTGACTCGAAGAGGACCTCGGAGAGGCATGAGGTCAGCTGGTGGGCTACTGCGGCGCGGTGGGAGAAGGCCTCGGTTACGGCGACGGCGGTCCACTGGCCTGTTGTTGTCCTTGATAGGATTCCTTGGGGGGATGTCTCGGTGATTTCGATCTCGTGGGGGGTTAGGAATTGGTGGATGAAGGAGGGGGGGTTGGTTAGGTCTGATGATGGGGCGTTGTCGAGGGTTGAGGGGGGGATGTGCCATTTTTTGGGGGATGGCGGCGAGGATGGAGTTGCATTTTTGTTGGGCTTGGGAGCGCCAGTCTGTTGTTGGTGAGGCCATCTTGGAGGTTCAAGTTATTCTTGGTTGTTGTTTTGTGAAGATGACCCTGATTCTGTTCAAGTTATCCCTGAGAGTTGCTCCTGTTGCTGTGGATCTTGTGATGGTTGCTGAGAACCATCTTGTACTGATACACACTTGAGCAGTCATGGGACCCTCATCTTATATAGACTAGATCCAAGCCGGCCATCGTATAAGCAATAGGGCGCGGGATCGCTGCGCATGTGGAGTAGAGCAATATGTCATCATGGCCCCGTGCTGTGGATAAGGGTTGATACGATGGAATTTGCCAATCCTCCTACCATTGTTTTTCGATTTCACGTCTGACAGTCTATCAAGGTACCTGGGCAAGTAAATACTTAGGACCTACCTAGGTACGTAGGAAAACCGGATTATTTCCAGACAGTTGCTTACGCACACCCTGCGTCGCGGGTCAGCTCTTGGGGTTATCCCGCAGCGCCCACGGTGCCGCAGTATCCCACGCTGCAGCAACCGTTGGGAAGCTTTCCCATTGTTCCGAGCCCCGTGTCAGATGCCAGATTACAGTTGCAGGGGATACGCTATACCAACGATGATCCTGAGCGAATGCGTCTAAGCGAATGGAAAAGCCACGGAAAAGCCTAAAGATAGGCCTACGGAAAAGATAATCACAACAGGAAAGGAGCCGAGACACGGGAGACGGATAACTGGCGCTGCTTCCAAGCTACTTGAGAGCTGAGGAGTAAGGACTGTCTTCTATAAAAGAGAGGAAGGGCGAAGGCTAGAGAAGGAGAGGAGAATCCCTAAGTTTAGTAGTCTTTACCTGCGAATATACTTCTATTGCGCTACGTGTTCTATTCACTCTACTTGTCTATTTCGCCTAACACCTCGCACGTAAGCCCACAGCGCTTATAATAGTACTTGCTTACACACATGAATTTTAGAGAGCTTGGATTCTTCAAGCGGTAGGAGGCATTTCTTCATTAAATTTGGTCAACTGGTGTTAGGCCTGGCGGTCCTCGGCCCAAAGTTGAACACACCTTGCGCCCGAAGAGAGAAAATGTATAAAAGAATAAGAATATAACAACTCTTCTAAGACAGAAAATTGGGCCCCACAACACAGCAGAGCCTACTATCGACACCACTAATATAATCAAGTGGAATGACGGCTCTTCCTCTCAAATGCTTTACCTGTGTATTACGTCAGACTGCTCACAACACCCTTGGACCACGGTGATAATGTGTCATACAAGCCCATTATGAGGATCTTCCTGGTGCATTGGCCCGTGAGCGTTTCGACGGACATACATTTAGTTCCTCTGAGGATGTATATTGTCGCTTGTCAACCCTCGTAGGGTCAGCTTTGCCATGTAGTTATTAAACTTCTTTCTTCGCACTGTTTTTGTACGCAGAGGTAGGAGAGACTAAGGAAGGTATTGACTAGCGGTATATACAGGTCCACATACGTTGTATGACTGATGAAATATAAACCGCGCTCTGGCAATCAAAGTTCAAACAGCGGGACAAGGCACTCACTTTGGGGGCGGAGGACTCTGAAGCAATTCAGCGATCGAAACCCTGTCCTCTTCAGGCTAATTACACTGGCTACCACACCTCTAGGTAACGCAGAGAAATATTATCAGCTAGCCTGCACGCACTGGATAAAGCAGGGAGCTTACGCTGATGCGGTCCCAAACACAAGGCCGAGCTGTATTCGCTTTCGTGATGCCAGCTTAAGCGAAGAGCACTTGAGAGCATTGGGAATGGGAGGATGAAGATGTAAAGATCAATTATCACAGCCAGGACGGCCTGCTCGAGTCCCACTTTTACCAGATGCCGAGGGCGACCGGTGGTGAACCAAGCGCTCCACGTTTCACCTGCATGTGGTGTTGAGTACCATGGTGCAAGGATGAGATTTGGCCCGTAAGCAACGACGATGCCACGAGTCCAGCGTAGATGGCAAACCGCATCTTCCTACTCACGGCGAAGATCTGAAAAGAGAGAAGAAGAATAGATGCCTTCGAAAACGAATAGGCCAATGGCATGGACGTGAAAATCTGCATGGATAATTGGTGCTGTAAGTTTTGTTAGTCTATTAGACCGCTTTATGTGGACTTTCTCATGCTATGGCTATTGGGATGTACCTTGAGGTAGGTCAAATCAAACCAGCAAGCGGGGATATCGTACTCATGCCTCATATACTTCCTCACTGCAAGTTGTAAGAATGTCCAGTTTTCAATTGCATCCCATGCTATGCGTCGATAACAAGTACAAAAGATTAAGCGGAAGATACTGACTGGCTACCTAGGTATAACAATGCCGGAGTAAGGCGAAGGCCGCCTCCGTGTGCACAGTGTTCCTGCGTACCATCTGCCATTTGAATTCGACGTGTGTTCATCCACAGTCGGCCTGCCAGAAACATTGCAGTCCACGCCATCATAGCAGCTGTGGTGCCGATGAATGCTGGTTCCCAGGTTGGGGGGTCGATGAAATTGGGAACTCCTGTCGGAGGCGTCGCGGCAGGGACTTGGCATAGATCAGATCCGGCGGGTTCCATCGAGCTTGAGGATCTGTGAATAGGATAGATAGCAAGTAAAGAAGCACTTGGAAAAGGACCTGTGAAGCTGACAGACATCACTCCAGCCAGGTGTCTAGAACGTGGGCACTGTCAGTAGACTGATTTCTTCAAGGCTTACTTACCCATTCTATTTACTTCGACCACAAATTGTCGGATAAATCTTGCGTCAAGTCCGCTTAGCGCGCGGTATTTACTTGCTGCGCCGCGATCTGCAACGTTGGTGTATTATTGGGTTGCATGCTGTGCCGCAGCCTGCAACTCCATGAGGTCTTGTAGGGGAATTTGTGGTGCCTGAGTGGAACTCCAAGCTATAGATCCAGATGTCCGCTTTAAACACTAAATTGGGACCATTCAATCAACAAGGTACCGTCCCCAGGGTTCAGTAGGTCGTAACTATCACCAGGTGTCGGTGGAGATCGTCAGAGACTCTGAAGAAGTATACGAGCGCGAAATTATTCTGTCTTCCATGACTTCCCAGTGCTACCTAAAGTTCAACCAAATAAAAGTTCCCAAGACCCTTTTGAAGAAACTTATTGACCAATGACCTAACTGCCCATATAGTTGCTTGACCCTAGTTGACAAGGCCGTACTTTATGTTCTTGGAGATTGCCTCGTCTCCTCTAACCATTCAAGACCTTAGTACCTACCCAGGTGCCTAGGTAGGTGAACGGAGCCTGAGTAGATGATACAAATTCGGCGCTCACTTGAAATGTTAATAACTACCTAGCCCTGTGGTGCCACGATGGACTTCAGGACTTGGCGTTCCAAAGTTCGTCCCGAGTTTAGGCCGTCTCCTGAGGTCTCTCTCTACTCGGGGCACGGGCATCAACTCAAGCTCTAAAGCAGCTACCGGACGTCACCTTACTCAGGCTCAATATGTTGTTCGGTCCGTAGTGCCCAGGCAATCTCTCACCCTCAACTTACCCGGTGCAGCATGATCCGGCGCGTCATGATCAACCCTGCACGAGTACTGTAATCGACCCGAGTGGAGTAATCGTCAGGCAAGAATTCGGACTCGCCGTTGGCCAAAAGAGCTTCTGCAAGTGTGCACCGGCCAACATCCTCGAACCCAAGACTCTGGTACAGATGCACAGCGGCCGAGTTCTGCGGCTTCACCATGAGACGCACAACGAGACTTGAAGCAGGTCTCTCGTTCTCGAGGTAGAACAACGCCTCCTGGCAAAGCTTTTTCGCCAGACCTCGCCCCCGGTGGTCAGGGAGGTTGAACAAACTCAACATCTGCCAGAGCTCCACGTGCTCTCCTGGGTCCGCGGGGGGCTGGCCCGACTCCTCGGGCAGGTCGTAATCAGACCGGCTGAGAGGGCCTCGTAGGGTCAATTGCCCGACCCATTCGGTGGTGCCGGAAGTGATATGGGACGCGGCGCAGATAAAGGTTTCTTTCCCATTCTCACAAAGGCGTTGTTCCCAGACGTTGTCGTCAAAGGCTGATTCGACATCGTACGTCGATGAAAAGGCATCGGGGGATGTTTGAAGGGCAGTGAGGCGAAGTTGGCGAT
Organism: Diaporthe helianthi; assembly: GCA_001702395.2. NCBI lineage: Eukaryota > Fungi > Ascomycota > Sordariomycetes > Diaporthales > Diaporthaceae > Diaporthe > Diaporthe helianthi. Next base: position 36,473 of record MAVT02000110.1, on the reverse strand, counting down.
ACTGAACGGCCGAGGTCTTTACATGATCCGTCTGCGAGACGCGAAAGAAGGTATAGGAGTAGTCAGAGGCCATATTGAGTGGGCTGGCGTGCCAGTGGAACTCAATGCTCAAAAGATGTTGGCAGTGTTGCGTCAACTGGTGCGAGGCATCATTGATGAGAGCATGCCTCGCCAGATATAACATGTGGTTGGATATCACTAGCGACGACCAGGGAGCCCGCGTATCCGAGGGCGTAGTTTCTGATTTGTGATCTTGATTACTATGAAATTCTCAAAGGACCGTGACATGTCGGGTCAAAGCTCTCCGGGGTCCTGAGGAAGGTATTCACAGGGGCAGACTAAATGTGTTACTAAGTAACCTTTGCAGGCATCCACTGCCACCACACCGTTACATTTGACCCACATGTTCTAACTTTAAACCTATTTTTAGGTAGGTATTTCTGGCATCATCTATTCAATGTTTTGTGCCTCCCCATTCCCTTCCCGATCTTCGGGGCCGTTCATTCTAAAGCTGACATATGCGCCTCTTACTTTAGCTTTGCCACTCGCACCCAGTACCCTAAATTGTGACTCTCCCATAATTCCGCCCAAAGTACAACTTTGATTTTGGCAAACAAGAAAGAATGCTTTCCAGTAATAAGCCTCCTAAATTCAACAGAGCTTGATTCATTGCGGTTGCTACATGAATTGAGTCTCAATACGCAATCCCAGTCAATGCCTACCTAGAACGTCACGGACTCACGGTATAGAACTGGCGGGTACTGCCTACAGGTATGCCGGATTTGTTCATCAATCACGTGCGACCAGCCAGGAGGTAACAGCTCATGTCGTGTAGCAAGAAGTTGGAGGGACGGGGGGGGGGCGGCAGAGAGTCTCACACCGCCATGCGGCCCGGGCCAGCAGTTACAACAAGTGTGGAAAGCCACAAACAACTGTCCTGGATCTGGTTAGTCTCGGTCTTGGAAGTAACCTTGGGTAGATGCTGGTGTAACTCGGGCTGCTTCCCACTGGCTGGCAGGCTGGCAGCCCTCCGCACTTCTGTTGAGTTGGTGGGAGGGGCAGAAACGAGGTTCGTCCGGGCTGACAAGACTCGGAGCTATGGGCATCATGTACACGTAGAGCACGTGGGATTGACCCAGGGTACAGCCCTGTTATTGTGGAGAAGGTTTCAAGGCCCGGCTCGGCTTTGTGTGTTTGCGAGCGTGCGGAAGAAGTTCCGCCTCCCGAAGCCGAAGCCGCCGCCGTGGAGCTTGTCCCGAGGGTGTGGGCCGAACGTTAAAGCGGGAGACGATGATCAGCAGATGCCAACACCAATTGGTGGGTCCTGTCAGGAGAGATGCTGTTGGTCTAACCGGCGAGAATGGAACGGGGTCGAGAGTAGAATTTTCCAGAAGAGAACATTGGAAATTGCAGATCAGCCAAGGCAGCTGCCAACTAATGACTGGTGGTTGCCCGTTGGTGTTGGGATCATCGTGCTAAGCACCATGTTAGCACGAACCCAGAATCAGGTGTCAGAAAAAGGGTCATACAAAGGGCCAGAATGGAAGCAGCATTACCAGCATCACTTTTTCTAGAAATTCCTCGGCCGCTTTGAGTCAACTTGTTTAACCACCGTCACCAAGGCAGTGACTCATAATTGACCCCTAACCCTCTCCCGGATGAATGCGACTCTTCAATTTTGGAGCTCTGCCTAAATGGCAGGCTGCATGCACCACAGCAGGGGCAATTGGCTTAGAATCGTCAAGTTCATCAACCAATTGCGTATTACACCTTTCCTCTGACCGTCAAACAACATCGCTGGGGCCCAACCTCGGGCTTCAGACCACGATTTGGTCTCGTGAGGTGACGACGGCTGAGGGCTCGGTCTTGCAACGCCCCCTTTGACGACTTCTTTCTCGGGGAAGCAGGGCCCACCCGCGTAAGCAAGTTTTTGCCGTTACTACCCGCAAGAGCCTTCCTCGATACATCCTTAGTTCCTGGTATTTCATGTAACAAGAAGAGTGCACCACCTCAGTCTCCCGTCTCCCGTCTCTCGGACGCAGAAGCCACGCCTCGATCCCCGAAAGTAACGGTCTTTTAAGTGCACATACTTCCCACTTCCTACTTTCCCTTTCATACCATGGGCTCAGCCAGCACTTGCTCCGTCTTCGAAGCCGCCGAGTACGTCGAGCCAGACGGCATCTTCGACGTCCTCCGGCGGTACGCAGCAGACCCCTTTCCCGACAAGGTCAATGTCTCGGCGGGTGCATACCGCGATGGCGAGGGCAAGCCGTGGTTCCTGCCCTCGGTGCAGATGGCCAAGAAGAAGATCGCCGGTTCTGACCACGAGTACTCGCCCATGATGGGCTTCAGGCCCTTCAGGGACGCCTGCTACGAGCTGCTGCTGCACGACACGGCCGCCCTGGCAGAGGGACGAGTGAGTCACTGGTTGCCCCCCCCCCCTTTACCTGCTTCCCTACCCCCCTTCAGACAGAACCCAACTAGTTGGGAGAAGGAGAGACCTAAGCAGAATATTGAGTCGCTAATCCTGTCTACAAGCTCGCCGGCGTCCAATCCCTCTCCGGGACAGGCGCCCTCCTCCTGGCTGGAATGACCCTGCGCAAGGCCAACGCAGGCATCAAGACGGTCTACCTGACAACACCCACCTGGCCCAACCACGAGCTCCTCTTCGAGACCATGGGCTTCACGGTAAAGTGGCTCCCCTACTACGACACCACCACCCGCTCGCTGGACCAGGACGCCCTCGTGTCCGCTCTGCACGCCGCCGAGCCCGGCGCCGCCGTCATCTTGCACGCCTGCGCACACAACCCGACAGGGTGCGACCCTTCACGGGAAGGGTGGGCACGCATCGCCGACGCCGTGCGCGCCCGCAACCTATTCCCCGTCTTCGACTCGGCCTACCTAGGTTTCAACTCGGGCAGCGTCGACGAGGACGCCTGGGCGATTCGCTACTTCATCGACGAGCTGCGCCTCGAGGCCGCCATCTGCACATCCTTCTCCAAGAACATGGGCCTCTACGGCGAGCGCGTGGGCACGGTGACCTTTGTCTCTGCGACACGCGAGGCCGCGGCCACGGTGCAGAGCATCCTCGAGAACGCGCAGCGCGCCACTATCAGCACGCCGCCGCTGTACGGCGCCCGCATCGCCGAGGCCGTGCTGACCACGCCTGAGATAAGGGCGCAGTGGGCCCTAGACCTCGTCACCATGAGCGGGCGGATCATGGCCATGCGGCGGAGGCTGTTTGAGGAGCTCGTCAAGCTCGGGGCGCCGGGGGACTGGAGCCATGTTGTGAAGCAGTCGGGCATGTTTGGGTTCTTGGGCTTGACGCCGGCGCAGATTGAGCACCTGGAGAGTGAGTCTTACCGCTTCTGCCCCCCCCCCCTCCTTTTTCCTAATTAATGTTTCCCTTCTTACGCGCTCTTGCGTTTTCACATTTGACTGACTCGTTGTTATAGCGGAACATCACGTCTACATGGCCTGCTCCTCGCGCATATCGATAGCCGGGCTGAACGACGGCAACGTCGAGTACTTTGCGAGGGCGCTGGATGCCACAGTGCGTACTGTTGCATAGGACGGTGGTGATTCGTCACGGCTCACGATATTGCATGGTCACCGGCGTTGAAAACAGCATTTGCTTCCTAACAGTTGTACATAATTATTCCATGTAGATAAAAAGCAAAGCAAGCAGTAATCCATACTTGTCAGCCTAGCCAGGCAACTGAGCCGAGGTCAAGTATGATCACAATGCAGGTATGTGCTACCATGTTGCATTCTTTTTGTCATGGTGGGATCTACTCAAGGCTTGTCAGTGGGGCTTTTGCTTCCCATGGGGATGACTCCAAAGTTGCCAGGCACTCGTGTGTAGGAAGTATGATGAGAATAATAAACGGCAAAGATCAGATTGCCCTAGTCATCATGTTCGGAGCACTGGCACAAGTACCTGTGACTGTCAGATCAGCAAGGTCTTGTTGCCTGAGAGTCATCCGTCAAGGGTAGGTAGTTGCGTCGAAGGACAGACAGCTCAAACGTTGTGCCTCATGAAGAAACAATGAGGTCTCTGTGCCTGGTCGAAACGTCCTTGTCATTGATGAGTGTGTGGTATCATTCTGTTCCAACTTTCTCAATGAATGATTCCCACTCATCCCAATGACTGTGGATATGTTTTTCCAACGGCTTCCACAACTACCTTCATCGGATCTCACACAGTCTTGCTCAGGCTGGGTTAGCCCTGGGCAAGAACCAGCCACTGCCTGGGGCTGCTCCACGACAAGGGCTGACGAGATTCCAGTTCTGAAGATTTCGTCATGCTTTGCTCGCTTGCCTCAGCTCGGGACTCCTTTGCTCCAGGGCTTGCTACTGCTCAAAAGTCCCTGCACGGCGATGAAGCGCATGCCCAGGTGGCACAGATTTCTTTTTACTTTTCAAAAGCTGCTGCACGCACACGCCTGTCCAAGGAGAACGACCACCTCCAGGGAGACTCAGAATTGTCAGCTTCCATCGGCCTCCTCATTGTTTTTTTCGCCAAAACTGTGCAACTTGTGCTTCTTGTCGACGATTTCAGGCCTACCTGCGCCACCGGTATCAATCTTCGCCGTCTCTTGTATTTGCTCTCTGCTCTACACTCGTCCTCACCACATCTGCTCATCGCTTTTGCCATTCCTTTACTTGATTCTCTCACTCCCCGTTCCCACAAGGCAGCTCGACACAAGGTTGTCCCACAAGCCAATCCTCACAGCTGGCAGCCAACGATCAATGGAATCCAGGTACACCCAAAACCCCCATCTCGCAGCTCCAAGGACCTACCTACCTACCTACCTACCTTCCTACTGACATCGTGACCCTCCCAGAACCTCGCTCCCCAATGGCGTCGCCAACGCCGCCAACATCCCCAACCACCAGAACCAGACCACCCAGCCCCTTCCCCATCCCCTTCCCCAGCCCCTCCACTCAGTCGCCCAACAAGCCTACGACCGCTACGGCGTCCTGGACCCGATCAAGCTCGACCTGATGATCCGCGGCATCTTCATCACGCGCGAGTACGCCGCCACCCTGCCGAGCCGCATCACCAGCGACGGTTACCCCGAGCTCAACCCCGTGCACGCGAGCCATCACTCGCGGCCGCCGCGGGTTTCCTCGGGCCACCATCCCCGCGCTGCTGCTGGTGGTGGTGTTGTTAAAGGGCCACGACGACGTGCGGTGGGAGGAGGAGGTGATGGTGCTGGTGCTGGCCGGGCTCGGAAGCAGGAACGGGAGCGGCAGCCTGAGCGGGAGGTGGTGCTGACGCGGGAGTTGTCGGCTGCTGTGACTGTGTCGTCGTCGTCGTCTCCTAGCGGTCGCAGCAGTGGTGGTACTGATATCAGCGCTGTGCCCAGTGATCATGAGAAGTGGGGTGAGGAGGAGGTTGAGATGATTATCAGGATGAGGGCGGAGAGGGTTGGGTTTCGGTATATCGCTGTAAGAGGTCTATTTTCCACTCTGCTGATGATCTCCTTCCTTCCTTCCTTCCTTCATCCCTTGTTGGGGCACCTATAATACCAGAGTGGTATAACCGATGACCTTGGAAGCTTCGGTACCATCAGAGACCCCAGACTGACAACGATACCAGGAGCGATTCCCAAGCAAGAACCAAAAGGCAGTGCAGGAAAAGTTCTACAAGTCCATCAAAGACCCCAGGGACCCCCGCTGGAAACAGCTGTACCACCAGCTGCGGGCCGGGCACGACCGTCAAGTCAAGGCCCTCAACAATAACAACAACAATGACAACGATACACTGGATGATCCCGTCGAGATCAACTCGGACGAGGGCACGATCAAACAGCCCATCGATATCTCGAGTGGCTCCGGCAACATCAGCGAGGCCACCACCGTCACCGATCCTGACCCCAAGCAGGACCAGATGGTTGATGATTTCGACGAGAATGCTCTGGGGGGCGTCAAGATGGCCGCTTAGGAGATTTGTGTGCACAGATGTGGCACAGCTAGGTACGCAAGAAAGTTTGGAAAGGATTGTATCGTTGAGGCCCATGGGCATCGCCGAAGACGATGTTAACATTCAGATGTCATGAGAGGGTTCATCGAGATGTGCCTGAGAGTTGAAAAGATGTGGACGGCGGACCAGGCTGCGTTATTTCCCAGCGAGAAGGATGGAGGTGCCCTCGCGGGCTTGGGGCACTTGTTGATGAGCTAGCTACATTTGATGACATGGAGGTCAAGTTTGGAAATCAAGTTGTCCCATCTGTTCAACATATTTTCCAACATCCACGACAAAATGGTGTGCATGGCCCAATATCTTGAGGGTGGCTGCAAGATATCGTCCTCTCCTCATACTTGGTTGGGGTGACAGGTCTTGGGATCTTAGGGCATCAGGCTCGGCGAAGGAAAGACGGGAAAGTTCAGGCTCAGGAGGTAGGACAACCATCTTGTTATAGCCAACAGCGCTTGAGATTATAGAGGCTGTATAGTAGTTCCGAGACAATGATGATTGCATCTGTCAACAAAAATAACCATTGTGCTACCCTCAAAAGCGATCACCAATACGGCGTAATGACAACCTTGGAAGGTCCCACATGCCAGCTTGCATATCTTGTGGCAGCATCAGCATCAGGTTTCTCAACTGCCCATACATACGTACCTCGTCCCAGTCAGAGTGGTCTGAACATACTTGAACAAATTCCCAGCCTGCACCTTTGGAGTACGAGCCCACCTGGGAATCATTGTGAACCCATGAAGCTGAACCTCTGCCGCGGCCTTGCGCCGCCGCAGCAATCCCATGGTCCGAACCAAGTACCAAACCTTTTCACAATTGTGTTCAAAAACGTCACGATATGCTCGACATATCGTATCTCGCGCCATTTGGATGAGTGTACATCCGCGTGGTGACCAACACATCATGCGAGACACATCATCAATCGTCACTCACATTTACAACCACCAAATATCAGCTTGGGCACTACAACGCAGTTACGTTACAAAAATGCCAGTTTACAAACCAGAAACCTACCTGTTGGGGCGGGCTCGGTTCGGCCCTACTTCCAAACCTGAACCAGATAAATCTGTCGGGAATTAACCATCTCCCGGAAGGCAGAAAAGGCTTGTGGCGGCATCAACAAACCAAACCTGTGCGTGCCTCAAGAGCTTGCCTTGCGTCGATGGTGGCTACGTTACAGCGTCCGTATTGATCGCGCCGGTGCCGGAGATTGATGTGAAGGCCAATCCCTCCCGTGGTACGAATTACATGGTACTCACAGAAGGACTCTGCTTTGGAGTACTGTATTGGCCCTGGCGCCTGCAGGCGCATGCATGCAGACAGACTGCCGGCACCGCGGCCGTGCCCAGATATGCGATTGATCTGCGTTTAGACAGGGGTGACCCTGACAGAAGTTAAAATCATCTGATGCTTGGCTCGTTGTCCATTGATGAGATTGGCGTTTTGGTCCTCTGATCCCCCGAAGTTCCCGCCAGTACATGCCTGGTTCTAAGTTTCAGTCGGTTGTGATGGGTTCAATGTTTGTAATATGCGGGCTCTGCTATAGCCCGGCCAAGGACTACAATAGCGTGCCTTGTCAATTTGATGGCCTCGTTCAGGTGTCAAATGTGGGGGCCGCTCGGCGCCGCGTACAGTATCTAGATCTGGCATGGTTGAGATAGGCTTTGTAAGTGGTGTTGATGCAAACCCGCATTTCCCATCTCCAGCATTGCAACAGCCCCAGGTTCGTGGCAACTGAAGAGCACATCCGATATTAAATGATCTTTGCAAGCTTTTTTCCGATCACGGCGCGTGATCGATGAGCTTGTCAACATCAATCATGCAGCAGGAAGGATGTCTTCTTCCCTAAGGTCACATCCAACGGGACATTTGTGTAGCCACACACATGTGACAGCTGCAGCACATTAGGTCGCATTGGCGAATGGCAGTGCCGGGTGTCGCTGTGCGTGGGGTTCGAGGGGATGGTCACACACGCACGACACCCTCACCGCGGGTGACAAAGCTGACTTCCGGACCTGCAGCTGGCCGGGAAGGGCCCTGCATCCGTGCGCCGTGCATATGGAGGAACATGTTCCTGGTGGTGGTTGACTTCATTCTGGTGCTGGTTTGCCTGCCCATGTTATCAGTATCAAGCACTTTGGGCCGAATTGGGAGGATGGGATCTGACTGATGAGAAGCAGTCAGTGGTGCAGACAGGAAGGGGCAGAGAACAAGGAAGCCTGGACCCTCGCTTTTTTTCTCCAGTAATGTTCTTCCACTCTCACTCATCTTCATCCCAGCCAGAGCCGAGGTCCCTGGGCTACATCTGTCAAACAGGAACAGACCGCACAACATCAGCTAGGCAAAACGGCACCAATTGAAGAAAGAACTGCCCAGGAAGAGTAATGGCAATTCTATGTATTCGTCATGAGGCGTGCAAAGGCGGGGCGTGGGAGTGCAAGGCAATCAGGAAGTGCGGCCTAATCAAAGTAGCCTCGCCGCCATGCGAAATCCGCACGAGGGCTTCAGGGAACTTCCCCAACGGTCTTAGTAGCTATCTGGAACTTCCCACCTGTCAGTGGGCCAGAAGGAAGAGCTTAGCTGCCTAGCAGGCCTAGCAGTCGACGTTTTTTTCTTCTGTGAAGTTCTCTCCCAGGGCACATGCTGGGATGGCGATGCGGGGACCGACCGGAAGACGAGTGCTAGCATGCGACCGAGCGCAGTCTTGGCGAGTGTGTGGGTGGGGGGTGGCGTGTTTAAAGTGGGTTCCTGGGACTGGCGAGCAGGTACATATGTACATAAGGAACGACTAGTGTAGTGTATCTGCCAGTCGGTAGCTGTCACTTGTCTGGGTCCATTCCTGGGATAGTAGAAGGCGAGATCAATGTTGATCCTTCGTGGCCTGGTCTCGCGTGGTTGCCCTGCTGGTGAGTTGGGCTGCACGCCCGTAGAACAGGGCTCGAAAACAAGGGGAAGGCATGTGGGCACGAGGGGCACGAGGGGCACAACATTGAAGGTCAGAGAAGCTGGCTGCGGATAACTGGGCTGGGCTAACATCGGGAGATTGTGTTGGCACCGAAGGAAAATGCAACTGCCAACTGCCTAATATGCCACGAATCCACGATAGTCCCAACCCAAGTCCTGCTGGTTATGGCTGGCAGGTGGCTTCGATTGCGGAGTATGGAGGAGTCTCGCTGTATTTGGTGAGATGAGAAGGGACATCATTCAGGTCCGTGCAATGTCAAAAGTGTTGTTGACCGTTAGGGGGTAAGAGGGGAAAAACGAGATACCACCAGGACGGGTAGCATCGAATTGTCGATTGGCTGGACAATGGTCCCTCCCCCCCCCCTGATGGGCCCTGGTCCTAGTCATGGTCCCTGAGCGCTGCAATGGCGGGCCAGGCAAGGAACACACAGAGACAGCCGCGGTCCCAAATGCTGCACGCACTTGCCGTTGCAGCAGCTTGTTATCATTACAAAAGCAAACGGCGCCCGTGCTGCGCCTGCGAGGGGCATAATCTCGCGTGTTCACACAAGAGAAGCTTGTGATCTTGGTATTTTTCTTCTGCTTGTGGATTGTGGGTTGTGGATTGTTGATTGTCGATTGTCAACTGTCGTTCCTGGCTGATCTGTCACAAAACCCCATCGTGTGTGTGTTGCGTGACCTGTCAATTCGGCGCCAGATCCAACAACCATCGATCTTGCATCTCGTCGCCTGCATTGAAGGCATACCACCGCAGTACCTCCTTCCCTCTCCCCCCCAACCTTCCTCACCAAGCCAGTCAAGATGCCTTTCACGGAGATCAACGGCAAGAAGATCTTCTACTCGTGGGAGCCAGCGAGCAGGGCAGGCCTGACGCTCTTTTTCATCCACGGCCTGGGAGGCGCCCATTCGTTCTGGTCACCAATCATCCCAGGCCTGGTCGAGGCTGGTTTCTCGTGCCTCGCAATCGACGTTCCCGGTTCGTGAACTCTGGCTCTCCTCTCCCAAAACCGGAAAGAGCGCAGCGTGGCGCAGCATGGCGCAGAGCATGCGAAGAGCTCAATGGAATGCGCCCAGCCGCTGACAGCTTCCCGTCACAGGATTCGGACAGTCGCCCTACCATGGACGGCCACACGACCTGCGCGAGATATCCGAAGACTGTATCGCCCTCCTCCAGGGTCTGGGCAAGTCCCTCGACCGCACTATAATCGTCGGCGCATCAATGGCAGGCATTGTCTGCTGCGAGATTGCTGTGCGAAACCAGATTGCAGGCGTCGTTAGCGTGGGCCCCATCTGCCCAGGTCCCGAGACAAAAGAGGCGTTCGAGCACAGGGTGGCGGTCGTCGAGAAAGGTATGTCTTATAAAACACATCCTTTTCCAACATGCAGCCTCTGCCTGGGGAAGCTTGGGGGGGGGGGAGGCAAATGGTGGAATAGAGTGGACTAGACAAAATTTGCTGACGAGACCAATCCCTTGCGCAACAGATGGCCTCGAGGGGATAGTCAACTCTGTCGATATCCCCACCCGCGCGACAGGCTCCAAGGCCACAAAGACAGCAGAGGCATTCGTGCGCTCGCTGATCCAGTCCTCCGACCCGGAGGCGTACAAGACCCTGGCCCAGGCCATTGCCGACGCACCCGTGCCCGAGTACAACAAAATCAAGGTGCCGCTGCTCTGCGTGGCCGGCCAGGAGGACCAGGTCGCACAGCTCGAGGACTTGGCGCTGATAGGGGAAGAGTACGTCAACCCACCGACGCAGGCACACATTCCCCACTGTTTCCCCCCACATGCCGGCACTTAAACATGCGATTGTGTTTTGCCATGCATGTCAATACCATGCACATGCCATGCAACATCCAAAACCGGTGCGACATGATGCTAATCCTGGACCCCTTCCCTGCAGATGGGGCGCCCCCTCGAAGACGGAGCTCGAGGTGCTGTTCGGTGTCGGCCACTGGCACAGCATCGAGGACGCGGATGGGACGGAGGCCTGCTTGAAGAGATTCGCGAAAAAGGTAGAACTCAAGTCTCGCGCTTTTTAATATGATAATGCTGCCTGTTCTTTTTTCTGCTTGTCTGGGTTGGACTTGGCGAGGAGTACTATCTCCCGGACCCCCCCCCCCTTTGGCTTGTTTCTCTCTTTCTGTTATAGAATTCAACAGCATCACCACATGAAGGAGCACCTGATGTTAACCTGACAATAGGTCACGGCGCTTGTCGCCAACGGCGGAGAGTAGACGCACCCCACGAGGCGTTCCCTTCTGCTACGACTACGAGGAAACGCCCGCGATACGCGACTCGCGATGGAGGGAGGTCACGGCATCATCGGTACTAGATCGGAGACACCTGCTACGGCGTACGGGACCCTGGGCTCTACCTGCGCTTATCGGTCATGGATGAAATGCCCCAGAACCAAGTCAAGCCACCCGTTCGGTCCCAGGTGAACTTTCTGATCTGAGGGGAAGTCCTGAACTGGACCCAAACGCGTTCATTTCTGGGCTGAACAGGGGGAGGTATTGTATATTGTTGTATAATAAGTGGTAGGTGTGAGGCTGGGGGATCTTTGATTGAATAGTCATACCATAGTAAAGGCAGTTCTTGATGATGACCCAGAGAAGTTGAGTGATACAGCACTGAGAAGTCGAGTGACCTGATGCTGCAACGTTGTTTCCGGTCTGTTGACGACTCCTCCTCCTCCTCTTGAGGTCAGGACGACAGAGCAGGTGGAAACAAAAGAAACAAGGTAATCAGACAACGGTGGAAAACCAGAGGGCTTGCTCCTCCTTTTATAAAATCCTTCCCGCAGGGATGCGAGTACGGGCATGTCTCCGCCGAAATCAAGGTTCAAGAAATCGTACGATGGTCTGACGATTAAAAGTGGAACCATTAGGAAACGGCCGCAGCCTTCTTCCCTGCCTGCATATGCACACGAGCCTATTGCAGGCAGATGGATTTTTTTTTCTTTCCGGCGCCGGCAGCGTGTGGTTGCCTACGGCACTGAGCACACACACACAGACACACACACATTCAGCCAGAGCACCGTGAGACAACTCTTTGGGAAGGGTGGATGGCTATCTGGTGATTCTACGGAGGTCAGTCAGTGTCTCATCTTACATTTTCTGAGTTGCGATCATGAAGTATTTTTTGTCACTTGGCTGTTTTTTCTGTGTTACGTACGGCCTTGTTGCACGTACTTACTGCCGTTTCTGCTTGACTGCCGGGGGTTTATCAAGGGTGCCCATGTGGTTGGTCTCTCTGGTAAGTGTGTGCAGATGGAGGGCCAACAATGAGACTATTACTACCTGCTCGTGGTAAGATACCTAGGTACTTGGTGAAGTCAGCACGGAATAATTACCACGTGGACGATATTTCCTAAAACCACCTACCCAAGTGCCAATTACCACTCCTACAGTACATCAATCCCACCTCTGAGGGCCTGGAGCAGACAGGATTAAATGCCTGGCACACACACACACACAACCCACCACTACCCTTGACTTAGCCGGCTTCGGCTTATGCTGGCTGTTAAGTTTATGTCGGGCAATTAATTTCACCCGTCGCTCGTGGCATAAAGGTCTTCAACACTGGTGGGCATCACGAGCTGGCGGTGCAGAAGGGGGGAGGGGGGGAGGTGCTCACGTGGTGAACAACCCATACACATGCCAGACGTTCCACACATGTAGAACACTTTACACATGTAGAACACTTCCAGATGTCATGTCGGATATTAGATGTCGGCCGCAAGGGACTGGACTAACTGACTTCATGATGCGGAAGTTGAATGTTTTTCTTGTTTGACTGTAGCCATTTTCCATACCAATCAAATTGGTAATGGGATTATGTAGGAGTCACGGAGCGTAGCGCACAAGTTTGAAATCACCCTGAGCCGTAGATTCATCATCATTGATACTTGATGCCTTGACCTAGCACTTGAGTGCTCAACACGCGGTGCCGTACTCAATTGAGATCCTCCCGTCTTTCAAAACATATCCTGGAAGATTCCATGCTTCGTCATTCATGGGCTCGCTCTTCCACATGCTGCCCTGCTTCTTGTGAGTTTATGTGCCGTGAATGAGTTTCTCGCTCGGATTAAGAAGTATATCTGGTGCTCTCCAGGGTACCTGCAGCCCACCATGTAGGTAAGTAGATACAAGCTAAGCGGTTAGTGAGATGATATAGAGTCACTTCGCTGTTGTAGACTTCAGGAGCATATCTATCTCCACGCACTTCCGGATGGCCGGCCGGGAGTGGTAAGCCTTGCTAAATTTCTTCTCGGGCAACATCCCATGTTTCCATGGCGTACAAGCTCCCTGCGACTGCCTCGTAGTTACAGGCCTTGGATCTTTAATAGGGAGAAGAGAGCGTGTGTTTGGGCCAGCTAGGTGCGGAGATATCAACTGGTCTAAGCGATAGCTGCCTTGCAAGTCAATTCCGGTATTAATTGATAGGAATCTTAGTTTAAGGGAGAATTACAACCCTGGACGACTGAAATATAAAAAACCTGATTCAAGGTAGTTTGTAAAGCTGCCGAGGTATCTTACTTGCATGTCTAGAACCGAAGTTTACCCACCTGATGCCTTCAAATTAGGTTCTGCTAACATCAATAATATGATGGCTGCTATCCGCTGCTTTCCTCACCGATCATATAGTCGTTACTTTTTCTCGTGAGGCCCTCTATGCTAAGTCTTGAGGAGGCCATGAACTCCAAGGTTCTAAAGTTACCTAGGGTAGATGATGCGATTGATAGTCATAGTAAAGGCTCAGACTTTGAATGACCCGGGCCCGGGTAATTGTTAAACTACACTATAAACATCTAAGAAACTCGGAATCGTCGAGATCATCAAGACCGAAAAGAAAAAACAGAACAAGATGAAGCCAAATACAAAAAGAAAACCACACAAAACTCGTGACGCTCGCTCGCAAAGTTCCAATGCGCCTCACTTTGAGCTATGCCATCCTCAATTAATGCTCCCTCCTGGACGCAAGTCTCGCCATACCCAGGTAGCCTCGAAGCCCCATCTGCCATCTTCATATCGCATGATCCCCATCCGCATCAGCCCCTTCCTGTCAGCCAGCCCAAGCAGGGTCGTTTCGCAACCTCCAAAGCTCATTGATTCCTCGCCTTCACACCGGAAGAATCTAGTCTTCCTCATCGTCGCAGTCGTCGTCATCTCGGCAGAAAGGACGGGGGATACCAACAGGGACTGGCACCGGCCGGGGAACAGCAACAGGGACCGGCATGGGCTGGGGGACCGGCACCGAGATTGGGACAGGCCGGGGCACTGGTGCCGGGACGGGAATGGGCTGCGCAACAGGCACAGACACGGGCATTGGCTGCGGCACAGGCGCGGGCGCGGGCACGGGCATGGGCACGGGAATGATCTGAGGAGCTGGCGCCGGGACGGCGTACGGCTGTGGGACGGGCATGGGGTATGGGTACTGCCTAGGGACGGGTGCCGGAACTGGAGCCGGAGCTGGGACGGGGACGGGCCTCGGCGCGGGCGCGGGGACGACGACTGGTCTCGGAGCCGGGGCTGGCGCAGGTGCAGGTGCAGGGACGGCGATGGTGACGGGCCTCGGAGCGGGTGCGGGTGCGGGAGCAGGAGCAGGCACTGGGACTGAGACGATGATGGGCGCAGGCGTGGTAGCTGGCCTAGGCACCATCACTGTTGTTGTCCTCGGCGCCGCCACAGTCGCTCGGAGCGTTGTCGTCGGCCTCGGTGGCACGGCTACCGTGGTTGGCGCCACCACTGGAGCTGGTGCCACGACGGGAGCTGGTGCTGGTGCTGGCATCGGATATGGTCCGCACACCTGTGGCACGAATTGGCGTGGTGCCAGATCGCGGTCTTCGTACTGCGAGGCCTCGAAGGCGCCCTCGGCGTTTTCAGAAGACTCGATGGCACCCTCGGCGTTCTCCTGGAGGGACTCGAAATCCTGAGGGAAGGCACCGTACCCCTCGCTGTATCTCGAATGGTTTTCGAAATCGCTGGAGGTGAGATCGTCATCGCGGACGGCCAGGTAGACAACCCCGTCATGGGGCGCTTCTTCCTGAGCGGGTGTGTTTTGCCTGTAGTGTTATTTGTAAATTACTGGCTCTTGTGTGAAGCGACTGGGATCATGATCGATGAAAGACTTACCCAACCGGCGCAGCGGAGGCGCTGAGTAAGGCGGAAACAAGGATGGCGATGGTGCTGGCGGAGTGCTTCATGTTGACTGCTGAGCGGGTGATTCACAGCTGTTGGGTGCTATCCCAACTGTTGCAAGTCGGAAACTGTGTTGAGCTGAGGAGCTGAGGCTGAGGCAGATTGTTGATGATCGTGAAGGCGATGAGGCTGATGATGATGGATTAAAATTGTAGACATGTTGACGGAAATGTGGACATCTTATATATTACTGTCTTCACACACTTAGGAAGAGACATCTCACGATGGAAATTCTGGTCCCGTCATCTTCCAACTCGTGTGCGTGTCATTGATGCCACTTCTCTGCATTCCAACTTGCGTATACTGTATTTCTCACATTGTGCGCGGGGTCCTCGGTGTGCGACAATTGTTGTGATTCTTCCCCAATAAGAGCATCGTCGACCCACCGGGCTGTGTATCCGCACTCCGCCTTGTTCAGCTGTTTGTTCGCCCATGACGTTCACAGGTAGAAACGACCCAATCTGCCCCAGCAGGAGGTGTTCGTGGGGTGAATGGGTAAAATTCATGACGTTTCGTCCCAACTGCGGCCACATCGTCCCATCTTGGCAGCGAATACGCCTGCCTCGTCCCATTTGGTCACATCGCAGACCGACGACTAGCTAAACCGTCGCAGTTGTGTAAACTGATTCCGCGCGCCGGACCTCTCAGGTTCGCACTTGCTTTTCGTCTGATATCAAACATAGAGAGAGAATCAGGAAAAGTGTTCGATCCTCTGCTCAAAGCGCTGGCTGCATAATGTTAATTTGCGCGGGAGTCAGCCGCAGCCCGACTTCAATGGCCGTGGACTCATTTATCTCGCACTGAATGCAAGTGCTTGTTAAACTTGGCAAATATCTCAACTATTGCAATTCGGTCAGTCTAAGCAGACAGCTGAACAGAGTCATCTGAATCGAGGGACGACCACAAGGGTGGAAGCTTGATTGGGTATTAATTGGGTCCAATTTACCAATATCAATATCTATAGACACATGACATCAATGATCAGAGTGCAAGCTGATAATCAAGTTACTTTTGCATATCGACAGAAGAGCAACTGTACGTTTACATTGACACTACCCAAGCCGCTAAGGAGGAAGATGCCGAGTGTCTCCGTCACAATGGTTACTTGCTTATTACTATTAGTAATTTGCTGATGGTCGACAAACTCCCGAGGTCTTCATATGGACACCGGAGCAAGAGATAATTAGACCATATGGTGTGGTCAAGAAAAATATTAATGTTTCTATTCCAATATTCAAATAAACACACAGCACCCAAGAATAATAAATCACTCCGAGAGCGCGACTCCTCTAACGAGACACCGAGCAACTGTAGGAGCTCCAATCGTCTACATTTTCTTTCTAGGCACATCTTCGTGGCATTGTGTACAGTCGTATCGATGCAAGCCTTGCTTAAGTGAGCCACAAATGCTCGAGACTCATCGTCCTGACGAGTCTCCCTTGGGTGACTGTTCAAATATTCCGATTGATGAATCAAGTGATACGGATATTGAAGTTTTACAATCGGTACAGGAGGGACCTAACAATCCACAGACTTAATCGCGTCTTCTTTGAAACAATTTAATATCTCCGTGTTGTGCAGAGGATATCATCTTCAGAGTACGCACGTGGAGCTTTAAATAAAGTGAAGGGAGCTGAAACTGAACATTGTGAGGTGAGATCTGTGACAATGGAGACGAACTGGAGTTGAACCTTGTCACCCATGCAACTTCTCAGTGAGAAAGAGGAGCTGAAAATTCAACATAGTCTCTGTAGTCCATACACATCCCAGTCGAGCGAGCTGCACGATGGGCCTTCTCGTGGCAGTGCCCGCCTGAACATCAAATATTAATTAAATGCTGCAGATAAAAATAAATTTCGAATGCAACTGTCTGCGCCACTCGGCATAAGAAGCGTAGATGGCCTCGTGACAGCCGGATCGACAAGGTCACCTAGATAGTTGGGACAGCTTTCAGCGACGCTAGAGACCGCCGACACTAGTCAGGTAGGTAAGGTCACCGCATTCTCCAAATGGAACTACCTACTTAAGTAGGCATTGTCGACTCTAGAATAATCGGGATTGAAAGACTTCTAATGGGCACCTTTGGCCCACTGCACATAGCAAGGATACCCGTTCGCAGGATGCAACCCGTCCGAGTCCGTCTGGTACGCACGCTCCCCATGCACAGTCCTGACAGGTAACCCGAACAAGGCCCTCCTGATCTTCTCCACAAAACCCAGCTCCTGTTCGGAATTCCCTCTTGGCATCAAACTTGTCATATGTGTCCCGCAGCTCGAGTTCCCTGCACGTCAGGACAAAAAGCTACACGAAGCTCGTTCCAAACCAAAGTCTGCCCGGTGCAGTCCCTGGCGCCCTGTTCAAAGGGACGAAAGAGGATTCAAAGGTTGCCTTGTTGGCACTGTTGATTCCACAAAGTGGGCCCCGAAGACTTCAATGTTGGCCAGCCTTAAAAGTTGTTGGCTAAATAGGTACTTTTAGGCATTACTGTAGCATTCCTTGCACAACTGCAGGCCAAACAGGACTGTGGGAGTGAGGTGTCCCTTCCTGAAGTCCTCTGGCTTTCAACCATCGTCTCCCAATATTTTTGCAAGATAACTGTGGAGTGCCCTGGTTGAAATGACACCCGAGACACTTGAAGTTCAGACTAAAGACGACAGCATCAATCATCACTTCCAAGAAATTTACTATAAAGGTGTGATTGGCATTTCATAAAACCTAGGCACGAAGGTGTGAAATAATGTGACGAAGTCTATTTCCGGTTGATGATACCGTTTGGGCCAGGTGCCCGTGAATATTCGCCGGAGAGCTACTACTTAGATATACGCAGTCGTATGTGGATCTTGAATTCAAACTGTTACATACCAGAACTTGGATTCCAGCTATTCGATGAGGAATTTGATTCGACTGTTGTGTATTAAAGGCGGACTCTTCTTCCACTAGCCAAATGTTCTTGCTCCCTTCATTTTCAAATGTTCTGTCAAAGGAACACTAAAACGCAATGCGTCGAGTCTTTACGCACTGCCGCGTCTCTAAATATGGAATTAGAAAGACGACAGTCGCTGGAGGGAAATGGGTCTAACTTGGCTGCCATCGATTAGCTTGACATATGCTCTCCTGTCATCGGTATACCAGTACCTCTGTCGATCGAAGGTCAGAGGAAACAGGGTCGATTGGTCGGGATTGATTGATTATCAATGAAATCGTTCAACTGCAGCATTCAGTCTTACCTACCGGGGTGGGGGAATCTGTATATGTTAGGTATGCGCTGCAGCCAATCAGAGCGCCCCATTCAACCTCACTTAGTATGCGCACCACCTACACCAGGTGCTTTTTATGCCCTTGCTGTACCTGCTAATCCTCCTCTACCTTCTAAGCAATGCTTATAACGATACTTACTCGCCGAAATAGCCTAGGCGATAAGGAAAGAAGTACCTAGTAAACTTCTAAGGTAGAAGTCGTGATAGAAAGGAGGAAGAGTATTTGTATCGTTAACGATAAAATAAAGCTGGCGCACCGGGGGTTTAATTGTACCGGTGTATCCTTCGTCTCTTTCCGGTGCGAATCTCTGATCTCTTTAAAAATGGAAGGCTATTAATCATAAGGCTTTTCTCCAAATCATCAAGCACGTGCAACTGCGGGTAGGAGACAAGTGCCCTTCCATATACTTGCAATGAAACTAAGTGAGGGCTGCTCTAGTCATCATTTATCGATTTTGACCAGCCGAGGTCAGAAAGCAACTCCCCGAGCACAGTCTGACAGACGCATGGACAATAACTCTCTCGAAGTCCCGGTATGGCCATGACCTGTGGCATCAAAGGCGCTCCAGTCTGCCTAAGTTCCTGCTGTCGAGTATCGCCTGCGGGGTCTCGCAGATCACACGGAGAAATGGTACATAAGTAGAGTCACATAATATGCATACTTAAGTACCTACTTGGCTTGGGCGACAAAGACAGAGACAGGGGGGAATTCGCGCATCGCCCAAAGTTGTTCTGATCAAGTACGATCTAATCGAGAGATCGGTTACCTCGTTGGTCTAATTTCCAAAAGCATGAAATCGCGAATTTTTCGGGAATTTGGACCGCCAACTTGAAGTTGGCGGAATGTAGTATAGTCGCATAACGTGACGTAAGTCACAAACTACCTAGGTACTTAGGTAATAAATAGCACAAAAAGAAGTACAGGTAATCTCAGCTGAAAGCTTTGAGACGCCCCAAGAAAGAAATCCAAGTGGCCTCATCCAAAGTGATGAAAGGCATCCATTTCGTCCCCCGCCAGTTCTCGCTCGATTCTAGTAAATCTGAACTCATAATCCTTTTGCGTGAGACATCGGATGTGTCCGTCAGAGATTTCAGTCAGATCTAGGTAACAAAGTCCAGCTCAAAGCGGTCTCCGCCCTTGGCTAGGGCCTGGTTGGGGACGTGTCCTGCACTGACTTCGCCCCCATCAACTTGACCATTCACGTACCAGCCCGTGGCCAGATCGAGGATCTCGTAGCTAGCCTGCTCAAGTCCGGCGTTCTGAATGCTGTAAGTGACGACGTTGATAGCGCTGACAATGATTCGGATAGTGACAAGGCCAAAAGAACGGGCATACGACTGAGCTTCGTTCACGAGGGCTCTGGTCTGTATGTAGTCGGTGTGCGTAGCCCGACTCTTCACCTGCTTTTCTTCATCGGCAGAGCTGAGACTTGTGATTAGCATCAATATTCAGACACCCGGCCGCACTGATTCACGTACATTTCATCGGGGACCTCGAGCTCAGCAGCTGCCATGGTGGCGTCGCTCACATCCCGCTTGCCGACCGGGGCGGGATAGGCTGGGGGCCAGGTGTACTTGGTGCAATCTGTGTCCTCGGGGCGGGTGACGACGCAGTGACGGCACCACTGGGCGTCGTTACTGTCACTCGGCACACAGTTGGCCCAGCCGCCACAATTTTCGTACATCCACTGGCAGGTGATCTGAATGTTTCTGTTGTTGGGGGCGAGGCCGCAGCAGAGTCCTTGGCGGGTCTCCAAGGGTGAGGTGAGGGCCGGAGAGACATTGTTGTCGACAGCGACAGCGTGCGCACAGATGCTCAAGGCCGTAATGGCAACAAAAGGTGCCGCAGCAAGGCGGGACAGCATTTTTATAACTTGTCACGCACGTGATCGTCGTGGACGCAGATTTGAATGTGGTTTCCAAAGAGACCTGGAGATGATGGGGTTTGGATTGATGATAGTAACAACAAGAAGGTGGCAAGTCATGCCTTATATATGTCATTGCATGCCACTGACCTACTGTACCATGAACCTATGGCTCCAGGTTTTCCTCAAAATCCTGCTATTCTCTTCTGATGAAGTCGAACGCTACACACGTGGCACCCTCATTGGTGAGCGAGCGATCGCAACGGCATGAAGGGGTTACATCTTCGTATTCTCGATGTTCTGAGTCTAGACTGCATCGTGGCCCAGAAAGTCGCACCATGAGGCTAGCTAATGACTCGGTATTCAAAGTCAACCGGTGAGAGATCTAGGGAGCCGCAGGTAGTGCAGACGTTGGAATTCGCAAGGGTTCTTAATTAGCTTTTCAAGCTTAACGTGGATTAAAACTATCGCTCAGACCCTCTGTTCGCCTATTTATAGTATTACCGAGCATCTCACGCCACTTGAAAGGATTCTTCCTCCTTGATCCACTTAACACTACTACGCTGTAAATCTTATTTCCTGTAATAAAACCAATTAGGTCTTAGAACTAAGGCAACGTTCCATCAATGAGATGCTCTGCATGCCCCAGGGTGCGGGCGAGAAAATGACGAATGATATCATGACTTTGTTAGAAGTTCTAGACGTGGAAAAATCATTCAATTGTAATTTTCACTACGGCTACGTACTTAAGTAGGTAAGGAGGTGCTCAATTCCCCGTGCGGCTTTCTCAACCCTGGAGGTCAACGACATCATAGCAACAAGCCTAGCCAGCGCCTGGAGAAAAGATTATGAATGAAGATGCGCCTAAGGCCCAACAGCCCTTGATCATGTCATCATCAACGAGATACGCGCATAGAAGAATAGTGATAACAGGCAAGGTAATAAATGAAGGTTTATAGATTTGCCTAAAAAGGGAGAAAAATATTCGTACTGTAGCTCTTTTACTCTTTCACAAGCTTAACGGTATTAAAGTGAGAACAGACCTTAATGACTAGTAATTCACTGTTCACACATAGTCTAAGACGGTGTACTAAACTCCCAACGATTTATATCTTGAACATGGCGACATCCATGACATCGGCGATATCCGGACGGGTTCAAACCAGGTAGATTACCTCGTCCTAAATAGGTACGAGGCTGGGTCACGATGTCCTGCGCGATTTAATTGCTCGATAACCTTCAGCTTCACGACTAGGGCACGTTGGAACGAGTATCGGTGGACCACTAATCGAAGTAATTCGAGCTGAAAAGGCTTCGGTCACACTGTATATCCTCCCCACTCCCCACTCCCGCCTCCCCCTCCCCCTACCGTGGATTTATCTAGCTTCTTAGCTATTAGAATTATCCTAAGCCTATAGCCTATAAATAAAGACTTGAGCATCTCTATATTTATTTTTATACTTAATCCTTAAATAGATATTTACTTCTTTTTAACTTTTTTAGTATTTCTTTCTTTCTTAAAACTTAAAACGAGTTTCTTATTAGTTATAATAAAGGTATTAATATAGTTTTAAGTAGAAGTAATTTATTTATTATATATACCCTAGTTCTTTAACCGTATTATTATTAATATTCCCTTGTTTTAAAAATTTTTAATTACTCATTTTCTTGAGGAGTACTTTATAAAATGTTATAAATTATATTTAGTCTTTTTAAAAATAAACTTATAACTTAAATAAGTATAATCTAATGTATTAATTAATATTTTAAGTTACTTTTAGTATATATATTAATAATTTGAAGAAAACGCGTGTACTTGGACTTTTTATAAAACGGTTACTTATATAGTACCTTTTTAAAAAGAAGTATTATTTAATTATAGTATGTAATTACTTTCTTATATATTAGCTTTTTAGCTATATATAGTAATTATTTTAATTACTAGTACTATTAAGTATAATATTCTCGAGCTTTATATATATAATATAAAGCTATAGCTATATATTTATAAATACTAAGCTTCTAAGGATTTACTATTATATAAAGGGACTAGACACATTAAGGGTATCTGTAGATTTAGGGTGAAACTATATATTCAAGCTAAAAAATTAGGAATACGGAGTAACATCACAAAGAGCATGCCTAGGTACAATTACGGGATTCCTCATATCACTTGGAGTACCTTGTGGTCTCCTACTCAAACTCAAACTTTGCAGGGACCTCCCTCTGCATTCCGACTACGAAGAGGGACAAGGAGCATCAACTGCTGATGGCCATGGATCGACTTGATTTTCGGGTGTTTTTGAACTCCCGAGGCGCATCAACTAACGATGTACAGGCAACATTATAGTCCCCACCAGCTTGTCCAGACTTTAGTTTCACGCTCGGTACTCTCATTAAACAGGGAATCCTGGTGGCCAGGAAACATCAAAGTTGGAATCTCTGGTCAGAGCGGCAAATGCACAAACATGTTCCTTAATGAAGAGTGTAAGTCCACATGTATAAAGACAGTTCAATAAGGTGTTTAAAACAATTGAACTATTAGCTCTGAACGATGAGGTCGTAGAAGCGGCAGCCTACCTTAAAGGGGCATACATGTTGTAGATGCGCAGCAGGCGATGGGAACTATTTTGAAAAATGTATGGTAAGAATACATACCTAGGTATGTAGTCGGGTTTATTTTAGACCGTGTCTGTCATCTAGTCTTGTTTCGTCCTGGCTATTCAAGCGACCGTTACATGGTCAATATCCGCCAGAGTCTGTTTTTCAGCTAATTGTATTACACTTTTCATATACCGAGTCATACAAGTAAAGCAGTACAAGCAAAGGCTTGTTGTAATTACAGTTTTCCCTTAATCTTTACTATACAGGGACATCTTGTAAACTTTATTGAATGAGCTGGTCTTAACTAATGGATAACCTTGAAATTTAATAGTATTAAGTTTACGGCTAACCTCTAGAGTTACCTTCTAATGCAATGCCATGATTAAGCAACTTCGAACTGTAATCTATCTAGCTGTGAATGAAGGTATTGAATTTGTTGCCCTGACTATGTACCAAGGTACCTAGGTAAGAAGAAAACACTGCTCGATTAGCTGTATCTCGGCTAGGGACCTATCACCAAACGCCCTAGAAGTCAGTCGCTCGGTGATAGGAATTAACAGAAATCCCCGTGCAAATCAATTTTCTGGTAGAACGATGAGCCCACGTGATCTGATATTGAACAAATTGTTGACATAGACCTTTGCATCAACCCATCACTACATGTAGAAGCCCAGATTTTACTATAAAGAGGGCCGAGTCTCGCCAACCGAAAACTGGCACGGCAGAGGTTCTTGCCCAAATCACTTCATTGAAGAATTGCGAGCCTCGACTCTTCTTTTTTTCACCACCGAGATCAGACACAACACTCGATAACTACACCACGTTATATATAAACTTTCGTGTCCACGAACACCAATTTCACCCACCATGCGTAAGTGCTCCATCAGACTGATGTTCATCAAATCACATGCATTCAAGACTAAATGAGGTCTAGAGCCCTACGTCTATCTTGCTCTTCTCGCGGCGAACATTGCTTCTGTCACCGCAGTGACTCTTGGAAAATCTCGCGCCGTTGCATTTGAGGGCAATGTCATCTTTGGAAAGGACACGCTGGACGACCAGCGTGTACATGTCGAAGACGTGATCGAGACCAATTGCCTCGACCTCGGTGCCAAGGGAGATAAGGTGCTGACGGGCGGGTTTGACGGCCAAGGATATCACTTCAAGTTCGTTTGTCGTTGTGCTACTAGCAACCCAAAGTTACCTTTCACTATCCACAAGGATAATTGGTGGTCTGCGCAGGTTACCGACGCCGGCGCATGTTAGACAGTCTGTCTTGCAGGATTTCAATGACGGGTGAGTGTTGTCAAAGTAATCTTTTGGCTCTAGTTATTCAACCCTTTTGTTTTTGTCTGATTGAGTACTACAATTTTTGAAGTGAATAGGTACCTAGGTAGCTCTATTCTATTGCTTTTATCATATCTTCTAGATGGTCTTATCCTTCCTTCGTTAGTGTTGAGACCCCAACCGTGTCTAAGGTCTATCACGAGAATCAGTTCTTCAAGTTGACCGGGCGGCTTACGGCATGTGAGCACCGCATCGTTCCGATATATCAGGACATGTTTGCTTTTACAAAAATCAGGGATTCAGTCATATATACACGCCTTCGTCTCAATCAAGTGCTTGTCGAAAAGTTCCCTGAGGGTATTCAATCTCGGTAAAGCTCAGTGGGAAACTATCGCAATTGACTCAGACATAATTTCCTCCAATGTGGCACGTTCACATGTGCAGTAACCGTCGGTTGGTCCTCTGGTGCCGTCGGCATAGTCTCGAGACACGTCCACGGGTATCTTCGTAAATATGTAACTTGTCCGTTACAAGAAATATACCCAGTTGACGTCAAAACCCTCCTTGGTCAGTACGCAAGCTGTACAGGAATCTGCTGGACCACCATCGACGATACGAAAGGTACATTTCTAATGTATAGACATAAATGACTTAAATTATATTTCCTAGCGAAATGTCTAGTGATGAATAATTGATGAGGACAATAAGGACGATGGGTTGTGTCTTGAAAAACGTGTTGACAAGGTCAACCCTGGGAAACTTTGGTTCCTGAGCCTATTCATGCAAATTTGAAGATAAGTCCTTCTTACTTCTCCACACGTAGATGCAACCTAGAATTATGTCCAAAGGCCGCATCAGCACGTCCAAGCATTCGTCTTGCAGCTTTGCCACAGATCTAAATACCGTCCCTTTTTAACCTCAGCCTCGATCGTTTCGAACCGGCCTTTAGAATAATTGGCGGTAGTAAGCATGATTAGCTTTCGGCTATTAGCCTTCGGCTATTAGCTTTGCGCTTCACTGCTCTCTCTAGTGTTTGCACGGTGACTCGTTTTTCCTGAAAATGTATGCAACGTCGACACCCAGCGACACCGACAAACATGTTGACCTGTAAGGTGCAAGTAGCACACGGGGAAGTCATACAGACACCGAATGGTCATTCCGCACCAGCTCCACTCTCACAGCACTCATGCTTACCTAGGTACCTAGGTATCTGGGAGGTTGACTCCAGCGACCGATTCTGAGCAACTGCACCGGCTTATCGGATCTTAACATGAATTTAATGGTTATATAGACGTAGCTAAATTTTTATGATGGTGGACCTGACGGAAAGAGCTTGGTAAATGAACGCCCGCTCCAGGGCTGTCGTAGTACCTTCAATGTTGGCTTCATAGCAAATGCCGTGAACTTAGTTGCACAAGGCTCAATCTTATTTCACGACATGGAGTATCTTGGCTCTCACAAGGAGGTCATCGCTGGCTGTGGCCGGTAACCTAACTTTAGAAACGGATCTGATCCTTGCAACCGTCAACCCCAAAGTTGTCAGGGTGCTGGAGCGTATAACTGAGCGACAACCACCGTTTGAAACAGGGCCCCAAAATGCCAACATCAGTAGGTGCTGGTTAATGTTGAACTAGTAAAATATATTTCCACCGTACAAAATTTACCCCTTTTTAGTGGTGTTGTTCTTAGGTGGTGTTGTTCTTAATCCGTAGACAACCCGAAGGCGTACGGTCCCTTCATACCTACCTAAGGTGAGTGGTAAACGCTCAAAGACCCAGCGTTTGCAAAAGACACAGTGCCAAAAACCAGTCTCTACGGGCACGTGGCCGCAGCCTTTATTACCCCCCGGCCCCCTTTCAATTTCTAATTCTTGTCACTAAACCTTAAGGAGACGCAACAGTCTGTGAACAGTTACAGTCGGATGTCGACATAAAGCTGCTACCTACTTAGTAGATAGGAAGCACTGACAGTACTGGAAGTTACAAACTAGAGTCTAGGCACCCAGTACCCGAGGTAATCGGTACTCTACTGGCGGTGGAATTGTGGGATCTAGATCAGATGGCGCTTTCACATTTTATTGCCCAAATCTAAATATCAAACGCCTCTGACATCGCTCCAATTTTGCATGGTCTTACAATTCATTTATCTTGAAGCACGCCGTTAAACTCGCGCCCAACCTTTCAAAGCACGCTGAAGAAAGACCTCATCACCGCCTAGGCATCATGTGTTCAACAAGGCCGTATGAATATATTTACAATGAGAACATGGGCATTGATTTCCCGTTAAAGCTCTGGCCATCTCAGATCGCATCCGCAGCCAAGCAGTCATCGCTAAGGCTCGCGTCACATTGGGGACACCACCCATAGCAGTTCTCCTGAGCAGGATACGTTAGTATGGGAAGCCAAATCAAGGTTTTCAAGAAGCTGCTACGGGGACGCCCATGGCCGCACCCGTGGGATGTTCGCAGGCCCCTGAGTGTTTATTCTGGAGGGAGTAGCCGATGCTTAACGTACGTTGGCTGTTCCACCTGACTTGCAGCCCTCCACGCAAGACTTCTCGAAGCCAGGAACGAAGGCACTATCCTCCGGTAGCGCCGCGGAGGCGACCATGGCGACGAAGGATGCCACGGCGATGATGTTGCGGAGATACATTTTCGGATTGGTAGTATAAGGCTAGGACTTTTGTCTTTTTGGGCGGCTTGACGACTTGTGATTTCGATCTTGTCTGCTGAGTATGGAGGCTTATTAGAATGGTGTATTGGAATTGATATACTGGAATGATGTATTCATCCAGAAAAGATATCTGTTGGCGATCTATGCTCATCATTTATATACGTTATGATCACATTTGAGCAGACATGGACCAGTAACTGACTCGCCTGGCCGCGTACAGCTCACATAAATCAAGTCTCAGCTCCCTGAAGCGAAACGCTCCCAATAAACGTGGAACGTCAGCGCATGGGTAAGGCTGGGCAGTTAATCTCGCGCTGTGTCTCAGCTCATATTTAAAAGGGGTAAGTACCTAGGTAAGGCTCCGGCTCCCTCACACTGAGCACGCTTCAAGTACTTAAGTAGCCGTCGTGCCCAAACGACCCCTCGCAATTAGGTTTTGATTATGAGGCGGCAACGCCCCCTTAGTTACATCCAGCCGCGCGCTCTGCAAGGTTTGGACGTATGGCATTTCATCATGGGCAGGAAATCATCGTCGAGGCATCAGGTTTGTTCATATGGTTGGCCATCGATTCGCCCAGAACTCCTGACTCTCCGTGATACGGCCTACGACACGCGCCTCAACTTGACATCTATTCTTCTGTACCATCGGCATATCAGGTATCCCACTTCCCTATGAATATCTCGTTACGATCCAAAGCAAGGAAAATTGAAATAGGAAAGTTCTGTCGCCAGATCCGACGCCTCTGAGTTCGACATTTGAAGGCAGATGGTCAACCCTCTATTGCTGCCGCCGAACAAAATCGCGTGAGGCTCCTCGTTTCGGGCCGATGTGGTACATCAATATGTACAAGAACATCTCTTCCACAGGCCACCTTCTTTTTCGATTTCTCGGCAGTGTAGCCTATACAGGTGCATATTTCAGAGCATATAGCTTTTTACGACTGTCCAGGTGCGTAATCCTCTCAATCGACTTCTATCTAGTGTAAATGGCTCAAACACAAATCGCAGGGACTATCCTAGGTAGTCTTGTTATACGTACATATTTGTTCCTCTGCATTGATGAGAGAATGAATGACGAGCCTTTGTAAAGTGGACTCCGCCGCCAAGGGTGTTTTCCAGACCACAGATCCGTTTCTCAGTACCTAGGTAGAGTTGTCTCCCGACGACTCTCCCTCACAAATAAGGCCATCGCCTCCGTGCCAAGCGACACATCCAGCAGTCCATCTTGCATAAGCGGCAAAGTGGCATGTGGAATTGCCAGTCAACATAACAAAGATGGTCGGTGACACAAAAGCCGGCTTGAGTAGCACCCGCCAAGTAGGATAGTTCCTGGTATCTTGGTGGAAAGGTGAGACCTACCCGGAAATCTACATGGGTTGCCTCCTCGGAAACCCCCATCGACTTACGGTGGCAATACGGGCCAGCATCGATATTGAGTACCACGGAGATCAAGATCGTCTACAAGACAAGAATACTCCATTCTGGCCAGGGCACGTAGTGAAAGGTCAAAGAAAGCAATGCTAAAGTAAGAGGATGCCAAGGAAGCTCGAGGATGACACCCAACTGAGGAGGAGGACCCTGCGAAATCTTTAGGACACGACAATCTTGAGCGCTCTTACGGGGGCTCCAGCAAGATACCATAGCGACGCTTTTGGTACCATGAAGCTGTTGGGAAAAGCTAAGCAGCTGAGAAAGCCTTGGGAGAAGAGACTGAACTCGGTGGACGGCGCACAGGCGTGCCTCAAGTGCTTCACCTCCGAAATAACACTTGGGAAGGCTCAACTGAGACGACATCCAATCAACACATAACCATATGCGAAGGCCCAGAAACTGTTTTGAAGGTCTACAGCGGGGACTAATGGGGAGAACTCCATCGGCAGAGGTGTCTTGTTCTTACAAAGTGCTGTGGCGACCGACTCCGCTGCAATAGACTGTCTGCGTGCTCGATGGAGAACCATCGGGCTTCCAACATTTTTTCGGTTTCAACCAAGTACAAAGTCTCACCGTATAGCTGGTACATTTCGTGGTTGGGGTGTTGGTAGGAATACCAGTACGGGATATTGCCCCGGGACATTAGGACAGTGATCCACTACACAAGACTTCAGGACTAACATGCGGCGCTCGAAATAAATGCATAGGAGTGCATTCACTTATTACAAGAGGGATCTACTAGCATATAATGTGCAGCACAACAGCGGAATCAAGCTTCGACGAGATGTGAGAAGGGAAGAGGAACTCGTTGCACCTGAGCCCAAAACCGGCGACGCAGTATTGCCATCCTCTACATATGTAGCTCCTGAATAATTTAATTTCAAGGCAGCTATGAAAGATGATTGCGAAAGCCTGGCATACCTCGATGGGGACCAGCATGCCGAGGTGGACGGCCCATCCATGCCAATAAACGGGCAGTGTTTTGTTGGACCATGCGAGAACGTTTAAATGTTAGGGAGATGGTGCTCAAGTGTTGGATGTTTGAGAGATCTCATATGGCTGACTTACTAAGCTATAATTACATCGCTGCTCTTGACGACCCGGGCGCGCTCTGGAGTGGAGGCTCAAAATCATTCCATACGTAGAGCTCAAAAGGTAAGTCAGTACTTGCTGATTATTTTGAGACATATTAGGTAAGTTAGATGCTGAAATGGGTTCTTGTGATGGAGTCTGGAGTCAGATAGCCTCCCTAGGAATTTGACGCACACACATACTTCAAATGTTAATTCAGTCAACACCGACACACACATGTAAGATTTTCAATCACTCAAGCGAGAGGATCATAACTTGAAAAGGGCAATAATCCCATTCTATTTGCCTCTTACTGAAAAATCAATTCGTTTTCGTGTGTGTGATTGGCATCTTTAAGATCAGTTCCTCCAATGCATCAGGCCCGGTCTTCTGAAGTACGCATATACAAGATCAAACCTAATACTAAAAGCACGATTGAGGTGAGGTGGCGAGAGTTAAAATGATGAGATACTGAGAAGCGCTCCTTCGCCAGATATTGCGATGCTGGGCTCGAGACGCTGTTCCATTACGCCCCGAAATTATACACGGCATCCAGCAACGTCGTGGAAAAGGTGTCGAGTCGGTAAGATCAAGGAGAGATGGGTACTTTTATTTAGCTATCTCTGACGTTTGGAGCGATTTCTATTCCCGAAGCTCTTCGAGGGATGGAAGTCCGAAGATCCTGGTCAATATGAGGAGGATAGTGGCCAATATAACCACGTGTGAAGCGGGCTGCTAGCAACGCATTAAACTACCCCACACTTGAGAGTCAAGTCAAGTACATACGCGCCAGCTTCCAAGCCATGGGGTGCTCAAGTGTGCCAAGTGTAATGATGCATTTCGGCACTGGAGTTCAGATTAGAATATCAATAGTTACCAACTTAAAAGGTCCATTCGGGATGCACGAACTTTGATGGCCAATTCGGTCTACCGGTACATGTGGCATTGGGTAGAATTCTTAGCCTTACGTCCCGGCTCTAATGTGCACTTTGCCCGCATTCCAAGTTCTGTCTGGTAAGTACCGCTAATCCAAAGAGTGGCCGTGCAGACAGACCACAAGGCGCATCCGCGCAGACCTGCGAGATCCATCTACACTAGGTATTCCGGATTGCTGTAATCCACTCGGTTGGTTTCGGGCCCCGGCTTTTAATCCACCGAGGTGCTCCACCGCGTACGCTAAGATGAGGCATCGATGTGTTGCAAGGGTCAGGAATTGCGAGATCAAACCCAAGATGAGGGATACAGGCGGGTTTGAAGGGTGGCCTTGTGAGGCAGGTGTGGTATTAACCCTAACTAAGCATGTGGTCCCGGTACCGGAAGTGAGGGCATCGTGACGAAGGCGAAGCAGGTTCCCCCCAAATGACTGGTTGACTCGTACGAGTGAATCTAAGCGTGATTGGGATCACTTACCCACCAGTGGATGGAATTGATCTGCGCTGCTGTTGACCATGACGAATGATAGCTTTAAGTGCATGTCTGTTAGGTACTTACCCATGCAATGCGGGCGAGCCGAGTCTTGAACGCACACCAATGAAGCTTGGAACTAACAAGCTTCGAAACAATGACCTTGGGGTCGTGATGGGATTTGCCGGGATCGTAATTTGACTTGCCCATAGCGAGTATAGCCTTCTAGTATTTTCTCGCAGGTTTTTATTAGGTTTACATGAGCCGTTGTGCTTGTTTATTCGCGGACGGCTTGACGTAGTGGAGCATCCTTAAAAATTGATTAACAACCATGTGGCACACCGTATCTGGACTCCTGGAGTCTACTCAAATGCTCGCAGGGCCGACCTGGACGGTTGAAGCGAGAGTGGCCTGCGGATCCCTGAACTCAGCCTGCCAGGGACACACGCAGATCACTCCACCCAGCCAGTGATACTGAGTGCTGTGCTCCGCAGTTGGCATCCCATACCGGTATTTCCTGCCCAGCAAATGCCAGAAAGGCCTCTGAATCAGTCTGCCACGTTGTGTCATCCCAACACCGCTCCAGATTCGCTCAGCCTCGTGCAAATTCATTGGACGTCCTGTGCACAGAATGGCCTGCGCCAAACTCGCTTGTTTTCTGCCACCCAACAGAGCCTATCGGTCGGCTGTGCCCTTGCCAAGAAAGCCGTGGAGCCCGTTCGGCGACTCTGGGCCAACGGATGGCCAGTGTCGGACAGGGGAGCTTGGGTTCAAGTGCCGACTTGGTCTACTGGATCTAAAGTGCTCCCCGTCGCTGCTGACATGGGCCCGGTGGTCCACCAATGCAAGATTTGAAGTGACGAGTGACGCCGGGTCCAAAAAGGGGAGAGGGCGTCTAAAAGCCCGGCGGCAGCCAACTTCTGGACCCTGCTGCTGCTGTTACTGTTCTCCTCTCCATGTTTTGCTGCTTTCCGGGGTCATTATTTCCAGTGTGAGTGTTCAGTTGAGTATTTTTTGCTCTTTACCAGGACGTATCGGTCGTCAAAAGAACAACACTCTTTCATTCTGTAACTATATCCAACATCTTTGAGCAATTCTTTATTTTATTTTTTTATTTTTTATTTTTACTTTCCTTAGTCCGTCTTTCGTTTTCTTCGCCATCTGTCGACATGGCTCCATCTTCATTCAAGAAGCTCGGGGCAGCCTTCGCTTTCGTGTCCGCTGGTAGGGTTGCCGCCCACTCCCCCGACCTCCTGGGGAGTGTTGTTGATGCCATATTCGGCGAGGTCCCAACACCCACACACACGCATACGACGAGCTACGTTACCGGGACCTCGACGGGAGTCAACGAAGCAGGCGAGACCACAGTTGTAGTCGTAGTCGACACGACCATCTGCCCCGTCACGGCCTCTGAAGCCTCCGCCAGTTCTGCCCTTGCTTCCGAGACCAGCCCTGTTCCGGTGCCGGCCACGGCGACGTCTGCGACGGCCGCCGTGGCTGTCACACCTTCATCGGCTTCGGGCTCCTCCATCATCAGCACATCGTCGCTGCTGCACAACGCCTCGGTGCCCATGACCACCAGCACAATCTTTACCTCCCACACGTCCACGATCTCGTCCTGCCCTACTGCCGCGGCCGACTGCACTGTCGGAGATGTCACAACTATCGTCGTTGCCGTCTCAACGACCATCTGCCCCGTCACAGCCAGCCATGTCGCATCCACCCATGTCGCATCCAACTCTACCGGTACCGGTACCGTCAGGCCCACCGCCTCCGGACATGTCCCCGGGTTCGGCGCCTCGAAGACCGGCGCACAGGGAGCCACCACGCTGACGAAGGCCTCATCCCGCCCCGCGCCCTCCTCATCGTCCTCCGTCCGCGCGCAGACCACCATCACCAGAACCCCAAGCGTCGTCCTGACAACCGTCTCGGCCTCATCCACCACCACCACCTCATCATCGTCGGACGAATCCACCGGCTCCGTCCTCGAAATGGCCACGGGCGCACCCTCGGACTACTCGGCAGTCTACACGGACGCGACACAGACCGTGGCCGTCCCCTCGGCCGCCATGACGCCCACCACCACCAACTACAACGA
Organism: Diaporthe helianthi; assembly: GCA_001702395.2. NCBI lineage: Eukaryota > Fungi > Ascomycota > Sordariomycetes > Diaporthales > Diaporthaceae > Diaporthe > Diaporthe helianthi. The sequence goes on along the minus strand of MAVT02000110.1, from coordinate 3,633 downwards.
CGCGCTCATGAGCCTCGCCAGCTCGGTCCAGGCCTCCGCCGCCGAGCAGACCAGCGCCGCCAGCGAGTGCCAGGGCATGGACTGTATCGTCGTCCAGAGCAGCTCCGGGATCAAGAGCAGGATGAATGCCAGCGGGTTTGCGCTGGTCGCGCTTGCTGGTGCTGTCTTCTTGCTTTAGGGAGGGGTTCCATGTTTTCTGGCAGCATTTTGGTCCAGCCTTATGTGACCAGTGCTGGAAGCTCTCTTCGATTACAAGAGGGGTGTACATAAAAAACACAAAACTGCTGAGGGCATACAACTCTGGCAATAAATTTCTTTGTATATATATATACCATAATAGAGCTACCCGGCACCTTCCTAGTAGGCAGGCCGGAGTGCGAAATAAATTCCCAGAAACGATGGCAGATGCATGCTTCGTGCATGATCACAGTGCACCCAATCGTATCATACAGTGTTTTCCTTGCAAACGTTCGCTCCAAGCACTTGAGGAGTGAAGAATGTGGCATAAATACCTCACTAGTATTGATGGATGCTGGTACGATGGGTGCTTCTACCAAGATACAACAGGATTGGGCACAGTTAACGTAGCGGGACCCCTGCGCAGGGTGCCTTTTTATACAATATGAAAGTCACATAACAGCTTAAAATGTCCTTTACTTACCGCAGGGCAAAGCATAGCCGGGGCAGAATTCAATTCTAGAGAGCTCGACTATGTAAACTTTGATAAGGAAAAGTTAATTAAACGCGCAATAAAGGTCTTTGTTTTCAAGAGCTCCTAGTGCTCATGAGTTCTTCTTGATAGCACCCTCTTCCTTAATATATCTCCCTCCAAATTTATACCGCCATAACTGTGGAAATCTTATTATATAATCGCTATACCAAATACCCGACAGGCATTAAGCAGAGCATAACCGTAGTGCGCTAGGCAAGGCTTAAAAACAACGCAACTGTTGCCATGAGTCAAGTGTTCTTTGAAAGAATTCGCCGTGTGGTTGACCGCATGCGATATCTCGTGCAGACAAAGAACTATTCACATACAAACTGCGCAGAAAGTCCTCACAATGTACACCAAAACGCATTTTACACAAAGCAACCAGTTAAAAAACCATACTGACAGGTCGGATACTCGCCGTCGAGACCACTGCCAGTGTGATACTCCCGAAGGCTAGGATCCGGCGAAGACTCACGACAGATCAACATGGCGCAGCAAAACCCAGGAGAGAGTACCCATAGCCGGCAGCTGCGACGAGAATACGGGCGTGCCTTTGATCAAGCGGCCGGCCTGGTAGCTTCTTTCCGCTCATGCGACTGCGATACAGAGCGCCATGGGGCAGATCTCCAAGATCTCAACGCCATGATCGATGATATGATGCTCACCCGGCAGCGGTTGGGCGCCTGCCATTCCTTGCCGCAATGTGATGGAACCAACCTCGAGGATGACCTGAGCGATGAGGTCTTGAAAGCAATACTGGCTAGACTCGAATCGAATTACGCCGTGCTTCATGATGAGGTGACAGCATCACCGTGCGACTGTGTTGACAGGCCCGCCATTCTTCCAGATCCAGAAACCCCTGAAGTGATATCAGACGAGGAGCGCGAGCGCAGGCGCCTCCAGGAGCTACTAGTACATGGGAAGCCCAGGGTTCCCATTAATCCGGCGACTTTGATGACACTTCCCGCCGAACTTCGCAGCATGATCTTTGGCAATGCACTCAGGCCCAGCAATGGAGTTGTCCGCATTATATCCCACAGATTGGACGGACAAGCTGGGAACAACTATGACGTGTACGACCAGACCCGTCTAGGCGGCCCAATCGACCACCTCTTGCGTTTCACGGTGCCAGGGAATACTAACTCAGGTCGACGTAACCGCCATACTTGGGCACTTCTGGGGGAGCGCCACGGTGCCGTGGGGCCCAACGGCGTCGTTGATAACGACTTCAATATCCTTCACACCCACCCTGCGTTTTACTGGGAAGGCGCGGGAGAGTTCTGGCGGAGGGCGGTGGTGGACAATCTCATGTTCTCGTTCGGCCCTGAAGTGCACAAACGAGGGCGCGCGAGTCCCTTCGGCCACGTTGAATTTGACGGGATACGCGCTGCATACACCTTTTTGCAGACCCTCCGTCTCGACGACCCAGCCAACCCCGACTCTGTCGAAGTCGATCCAGACAACCCAACCGGCCCCATGGTCGTCCCGGTGAGACGTCGATTCACACAGTACATACACGGCATCGATTATTTGCGCATGATTCGGAGGGTACACATCGACCTCACCAACACCACCCTGGCGGCTGCGAGGCAAGCCCTGGAAATCACGGCAACATGGCCTGGTAGAACAAATTCGATCGTTTATCTGGGCCCCCTTCTTTATTTGTTGTACACTAGTTGTACGGCATTAGAGCATCTGTCTCTAGCCTTTGTAGGCTGGGTACCTGATATCACCCAAACGCCGGTAGGTGACTTGATGTCTTCTCCTTTATTTTTTTTCACCTGACTTGCCTCTGCGCGAGTCCGCTCCGAATATGTAGACTATACATATGTATACTGACAGCCATCCCCCAGTGGGTCGAAGGTCCTCCGGTACTCGGGCTGCCGGCAATAGGTCTCCCCAGCTCTACGCACTGGTACAGGCCCCTGACCCAGTTCAGGTTCCGCACGTTGAACCGGCTGAGGCTCCGGGTGACGGTCCACGCGGTCGACGTCAACCTTACGGTGGACAACTATATGACGCACCCTGCCACGTTGCGCGCTGCCGTATTCTTGTGCCACCTTCGGGGACAGATGTTGACAAGGGGAGATCTGCTCGGCAGCCAGTTTGTCAGGGCCCTGATCGACTACAACGACCCCGGCGACAACGGCATGGCCCCGCCCATCATCCCTAGAATTATAGTCGAGATAGATGATAGTTGGGACCCGAACACGGAGACTCATACACACCATGGCTGGGGCCACACTGACGAGGACGAATATAATGCCCCGTAGTTAGTTAAGGGTTAAGTAGGACAAGTTTCAGGTCAGTTCAACTAGTTCACAACTAGTCAATGCCAAAATTAGCGTGCTCGGTAGGACAGCTCCTATCTACTTTAGTACCCTAGGCTAATCATAACCAGAGATAAGTATAGCCAATTTAGCATTAATACAATTATAGAGTCCTAAGTTTAGTTATACTATAACAAGACCTAATAATAATTATAGCTTATTAGTACTCTAGATAAAAATAGAGTAAAAAGTACCCTAGGGAATCTAGATAGGTAACCTAGGTAAGTAGTTAACTAGGGTAAACTTAGACTAGTTTTATAACAATATTTCTACCTACTAACAATAAGTAGCTAAATCTACCAAAATAAGCTAAGTCTAATAATTATACTAATTAGGCTAGCTTTAAATTACTCTAACTTTAAACTTTAAGTTTTTAAACTTATTTATTTAATAGAGAGTCTCTAAGTATATAGTATTATTCTTAATTTATAAATAACCTAAAGGTATATAGTCCCGTTATATAATAGTAAATACTTAGAGACCTAGCATTTATAAAAGATATAATATTAAAAAGCCTATCTCTATAAATATATAGCTATAGCCTTATACTATATAAATAAGGCTAAGGAGTATTACTCTTAATAGTAGTAT
>MAVT02000109.1:35414-55094 GCA_001702395.2 Diaporthe helianthi | reverse complement strand
CCCTTCATTCCCCTTCACGTGCCCCCTGGCCCCGGCTACCCAATATCATAGCGCACTGTATCGCCTCGTCGAACGGGTGGCATTGGAACATTAGCTGCAGGCGGTGCCGCGACTAGCTGCAGCCCTGATGTTTTCCATTGTTTCCCACCTTCCCACACTCGGCCAAGCAGCCCTCCCGTCTTGTTAGGCTAAGGACACACCCTCAAGGACGCCCCAACCCCAACTGCCCTTTAACTCTATGGCCGTGGCCCGCCGTCCGTGTGCTACTACCCAGCTATTCTCTTTTCAATCATTCGGCAGCCCTCCCAAGCCTGATCAGTCGACCCTCCAGGAACTGACAATCTGTTGGCTTCTCTACAGGGAATTGCGATCCCAATTCGTTACGTACCTGGCCTTCGGATTCAGGCAAACATTTTCTGTTTTTATCACCTCCTGAATCGTTCGCGAGGTTTACAATCAGTCCGTTCCGCACCAGTCCCCCTAGGTACCCATCCTGGCATCCGTGGCCACTCCCAAAGCGCGAGCACGACTCGGTGGGCTGTGCGCTATCCAGATTCTGCCCGCTTGTTACCTTTGAGGTCTAAATAAAAATTGATTCCCTTCCTGGACACACCAGGCTCGATCTAGTCGAGCGCCCCAACCCAGCTTCGAGAGACAGTCATACAACAGAGCCTCTCCCGCTCCGCCAGATCAAGTATAGGCAATCCGCACCACACTCAAAACAGCATCTCCACCGTCTTGCCCTTTTAAGGTTTTTGGTGGTACAGCTCAAGACAATGGCCGACATCACCGACCAACACGACCAGACCTCACCCGCCGAGCTCGAAGACCACGCTGGAAATGGCGCTTCTGAGACTCGCGGTGTCAAACGCCCACGCCCGTCTGCCGCCGATGATGATGATGACGACGACGAGAAGGGTGGTCGCGAGCGACGTAAGATCGAGATCAAGTTCATCGCCGACAAGTCGCGCCGGCACATCACCTTTTCAAAGCGCAAGGCCGGTATAATGAAGAAGGTAAGCACAACACGTCCAAAGGGCGATTGACAAGAACGGGTTGGTGTTGCATACATACTAGCCACGATGTTTATGGCGATGGCTTCGTACTAATCCTAATTCGCGAACTAGGCTTATGAGTTGTCCGTCCTAACTGGTACACAAGTGTTACTGCTCGTGGTATCGGAGACAGGCCTCGTCTACACGTTCACGACGCCAAAGCTTCAGCCGCTCGTCACTAAGGCTGAGGGCAAGAACCTGATCCAGGTAAGTGCTGCACAGTGTTGCACGACCTCCCTGACCTGGCGCGTTGCTGATTACATTCTGCGCAGGCCTGTCTGAACGCGCCGGAACCCAGCCAGGGCAATGAAAACGGGGTCGACGACTCCAACCAAGTCGACTCGCCTGAAGAGCCACCCAACCACATGCAGCAGCAACAGGGCCGCGCGATGCCTCAAAACCCTCATATGCCTCCCAATTACATGCCCAACGTTGCATCCATGGATCCAAACCAGGCACTTGCATATCAGAACTATGTCCAGCGAGGAGGGCAGTATGCGATCCCGCCTCAAGCCGGCATGCCGCAGCATGCCCAGCATCAATCATAGTTGTTGGTGCATCGCAACGACCAGTGCGAACCGACGTCCATTCTCGCAAATGATACCCACAAAATGGAAACTGGGACGACTAAAATCACGGACCGCGACGGTTGATATTTTCAGGCGTTCATCTGTTCTGTGGCCCCTCAGAGCCACCTGGCCCATTCTTCAATCCTCAAGTTCGTTGGTGGTGTTTCGCTTTCTATCTCTCTCTCTCTCTCTCTCCTCTTGTATTTGGCCGCGATTCTCGGCGGCCGTTTGTAATTTGCTGGAGTCATCATGTGTGTGCGTACGCATCACAGCAGCCATCTTTATTCCCTTTTCCCTTGCCCACGGGCGTTCGAGTAATATCCTTGGCCGACTATGCACGCAGGCACGCCTGCTGCACGACATTCAGACGGGGCGATTGCGACTGAAATCGTTTGAGAGAAAGATTGTCGTGTGCGCTTCAAACCGTCTGCAAACTGTGCGGTGTGGCAGCGAAATCGTGCTCTGCAGGTCTACCTTTGTCGGACCACTTCAACGCCGGAGCAGCACCACGTTGGTCACAGCTGGCGAAACAGCGAATTTGAGCCAGGGGTGAGATCTCAAACGCAGTAACGACCTTCAACGACGGATGGGAATGATGCACCTCACCAGTGGTTATGAACTGGAAAGGAATATCTGCCAACACATGGGTCAATTTGAGGGATTTAGACTGTCTCTGCCTTATCCCGTCTGTCGGACAGAGGCAGGTAGCTCTGCAAGACGTAGCAGGTTATTGTCTCGGTTGGAGTTGATCAAGGGCATCCGTTGTTTTCATGATTTCGGGGACGGAAATGGAGGTCGGTCCAAAGAGGATGGGAGGAGAAAACGGTTAGCTACCCTGTAACAACATCATTTGGGTTTCGCATAGACATACCCGCAACATTAATCGCTCGTTTACCATCACTGCTTTTTGAGGATGGCCGAAGCTTTCTGAAGCTCGAGACATGGGCCCAGGCTTGGGCCAAATGACTATTTCTGCGGAAGTGGACATTTTCCCAACATACAGCCGGGCTAACTTCCTCCTCTCGCTCTCGAAAAGAGGGACGACGGAGAAGAAAAGCCAAATTGAATTTACATCATGCCAGGGCAGGGGGCTTGGATTCAGGTAGGAGGCTTGTTGAAATAAAAATGGGGGAAATGGAGGGAGGGATGGAGGGATGGAGGGATGGAGGGATGGAGGGGTTCCCAAGAGGGTAACTTACACGGACGAACTGCCACTTTACCCAGATTGGATGTGAGCCCCATTGAGCCATCCACCCCATCCCGCGTGTCAGCCCTATTGATCTCCAGTGACCCGATAATATGAAACTGCGAAGCTGGGATATACGGCAACATTCCCATTTGGGAATCGAGAGACGGCCGCTGTGGAGGACTGAGGGTTTGCGCCCCTCCTCCCCCCCCTCCTAGATAGTCCATCAGTAAAGTTTGAGCAAAATTAACCTAAGCTGCCACATACAGTTCCAGGCAATGGTAGCGCTGCCAGTTGGAAATCCTACCCATATAACACTAAAAACCACGGCCAGAGGTAGTGGATGCATCCAATTTCCTCTGGCTTAGCCTGGCAGTTCCATGTTGTACGTATGCCGAGAGGAACGACGCGGGGCTCAAAGACCACCACCACACTACGGCTTGTGCGTGCGACGCAGCACGATGCATTGGCTGTTTTCTGTCTCCTTCGTGAGTCTCTTCTCTTTATCCGTTGTCCCTGTCAACGCATCCGAGAAGGACCGACCTCGGGATCGTACGGCTGGTGTTGGATGATCACATATATGCCCTGGATGGTTGGAATTGAAGAGGGGACTGATTGTAGGGATTTGTTGTGTATATTCTTTGGGCTTGAGCAGGACACAGAGGGATGCCCTCACCTCGACTCACCTCTCGTGGGTCTTGACAGAGAATGTGTACTTTGCAGGGGGCCAGCAAGTTAAAGTTCGCGGGTGATGGTCAAGTCGAATCTCAAAAAAAAAAAAAGGTAAGTGTAGGTTTTATGTAGGGGAGGTAGGGAAATTGGGGACCCTTTTGTAGCCGGCCAGTTGCACAGCCCTTCCCTCGCCTGGTCACCCTGCACCGGCTTCCACGGAAACTAAATGCTGGTATGGTGAAAAGAAGTTTGCATTTTTCTCCATTGTACCTGCTCTCATGTACTTATGATAACATCTTTGGGGGAAAGGTCCGTGGCAAGCGACCATCAGAAGAGTCGCGTCGTTCTGCGCCGCGCGGATCCCACCGGACCTGAATAGAGCTCAAGTGCTCAGACTTCAACATGTCTGACCTGACCAAGATGTGCCCTGGCCCTCCCCTTCTTGTGGGTCTCGTGTGATAAGAAGGGGCCGGTACCAAGCCTATCAATCCCATAATGTCTCGTATTCTAAGAAGCGTGATGCTAGGCACTCGAGCTCTCAGTAGCTTTTATTAGTCCTCGCAGTCTGCCGAGCACCCAGGCTGGGACGGTGTCGGGCGTCTGATACGAACCCCTCACCCCCCGGGGGGTGGTTCAAATAATTTGACCGTTGACGGCGGCGTGCGCTCCCGGAAACTTTATGCCTGGCGTGTCAGTTTCGTGATACTTGGCCGGCTCAAGTGTAGATGTCAACGGTCTTGTCAACGATTAGTGACCGGGACAGTTTGTCAGTAGGGTGCACTGTGAGGCCGTTGCCCAAGCGCCGTTCAAAATAATCGTTGAGAATGACCACTTTCGACGGACCGTAAATGGTTTCAGCTAGGGCCATATGGCCATTCTACCTCTGACCCGAGGTCCACCAACGGTTCTCACACTGCCGAGTGGTGTCTTCTTCCTCAGCCTGTAGGGCGTCTTCTTGAGGGAACTGAACAGGCAAGGCCAGCCTGTGTCCCAGGTGCCAATACTCGAGCATCTCACCAGACAGCCTTGCAGACCTCCCAGCACAGCCAGAGCCACTCGGCTATCAGACAGCTTGGGCCGAGTTCTTGTCCTTGGACGGTTGAGCGGCCTGGGTAGTAGCCGATGATGTGAGCCCAAGAGCCTTGACGAAGTCGAGCCCCGTTCGACGCCAAGATCTATCCATGGATGTCTTCTTTGGATAAAGGCACCGGCACAACAGCCGCACACCATTCCTGCAACGCCGCAAGAGTACCGGGTACAGTGAGTACAGTGAGCAAATGCCTTGCATGCTTGTACTTCTGTTTCGATTCGTACGCTGGCGCTGGAGGGTCGTCAGCACGCATGGCTTTGGGTTCATTCTATGCCGGTCGCAATGGAGACGAAGGTTCCTTCTAAAGTTCCTGATGGACGCCGCAGAATAGAATAGCGAGCATTGTATTTTTCCTGGATAGACCAACGCATTAGGTTTGCAAGCGAAGGCACTTGAATGTTGGATGAAGTGGTAGAGACTCGTTGGGTGCTGATGATGGCTTGTAGTCACTGCAGCGTGGAGTTACACAGGGACGGGGCCTGAGTTTCCCGGGCTGGCTGACATAAGCGGTTTCATCCCTGCAGCTGGGCAACTGCTGCTTGGGGGGCTGCAGCAGCTGGGGTTATGCATGTGGGCAGTGGGCACTGGGCACCTGCATCAATTGATGTGAATGTGATGTGGCGATGCGCAGCGGGACAGTGGACCCCACCCATCAAGACGGGCTAGGTTGAGCACGTTTCGCACTTAGCGGCCGACGGCAAGGAGCGTGCATTGACTCAAGAGTTATACGAGGTGGGCTCAAAGGCTTATTTACCTATCCGCAATGATTTTCTTCTATCCTGCGCCAGAACATCGCAGTTGCGCCCACACTTTATTTTAGTAAGCGCTGAGATATGTTAGAATGCGACATGATGTTTTTATGTGCCAACGCCTGCCCAGCAGTGGGTTCGCTCAGTGCTCCGACATGACCGCATAGCGCCCGGCAGCAAGGCTTCCGAGGAACGTGCCACTGAGGATAGAGAGGAAGTAGCCGAGGTTCATCGTCATGACAGCCAACATGCTGAGATAAGAGTTAGTTGATTGGCAACGCTTGGGGCCGGACGAGGCAAAGGAGGGAGGAGGAGGGAGGGGGGAGGAGGGGGGACGCACAGCAGGTACCCAACACCGGCGATAACAGTATCGATGACAGCCCTGATGGGGTCGACAGAGAACCTCCAGGGGCGGGCGTGACCGTGCTTCTTCTTGACAACCATGACCTCCTCCTCGACGCCGTTGGCGGAAAGCATCATGTTATCCTTGAGGCTGTTGCGGGCGAGGTCGTCGGGCAGGGTGCGGCGGCCATTCACGACGACATAGCGGCGGTTGAGCTCCTGGTCCAGCCAGCGGTTCTCCTGGATCGCCTTGAGGGCAAAGAGAGAGCGGAAGATGGCAGCCAGCATGATGAGGAAGATGCATGTCGCGGCGTAGGTGCCGGCATTGGTGGGGGTCCACATCTCCGAGTACAGGGTGGTGGCCATGTCGTTGTGGAAGGCGACCATCATTGTGGCCATCATCGAGGAGCCGCCGTCCGCGCCCGCGCCCGCGCCCGCGCCCGTGCCCTCCATACCTGCCATGCCGGTCATGGCGGCGGCTGCGGCTTCTACCTCGTCACCGTGTCTTGGGAAGATGGCCATTATGTCGAGTGTTGTAAGTAATTGGTGTTGGGTGGTGTTGGGTGGTGTTGGATTATTGTACTGGACCGGCAGGTACTATTAAATTACAGTTGACTTCCAGAGTGCCGAATGGGAGTAGAAGGGGCGTGGGCTTCGATGAGGAAGGGGGGAAAGCTTGTATATATAAATGTATATATATATATATGTATATCAAACGACGCCGAGCATGTTTGTTGTTGCACCGGCAGGAACACCACTCTCCAAGAATGAGCAGGTTTTTTGGAATTATGTGTCAGTTGTGGAGCGTGAGGGAGGTGGTTGTGGGCAAGTAACAAGCACCAGAGTCGAAACGAGCGCCGTCGAGCCTTTTTTGCTCTCTCGATCGGGGTGCTAATGGCGGGGGGGGGATGGGAACTTGCTCATTCGGGCCAGTCGATTCGAAGAGCGATCGAAGAGCACCTATCCTGGTAATCGTGGGGAAGGGAATAGGAAAGGGGACCGGCTCATCAGCTCGGTGTTCAGGTGCGGAGTAGTCTGCGTTAAGCAGTACTTGGTCTGGGGCCGACTCGAGGCGTGGCGCGGTATGTCAGAGTTTATCAGAGGGTACGGAGTACGTACGAGGCAACTTGCTCAGGCTAGCCCGGGACCTCTTCAGCTGCGGTTTCGTCTGAGCTCGCGCCGACCCTCACCCCAACATCAGTCCTGCTTATTTTGGCCACCCACCCACCACTCGAACAATGCTGAGATGCTTCATGCGAGCATGTCCTCTGCCCAGCCGCTGCGAACCCTCCACGGGTTTCCGGTGCAGATCCCACACCGCCGAGCACCCTCCCCTGCCCTCCCCTGCCTCCCCCCAGGTTTTGTCGTCCCAAATCTCACATCCGCCAGCTCCCGACGAGCCTCATCAGAGTCATCACACACTACCAAGTCTTGACTCAAGCTTGGCCGCGTGGTGCCTCAACCTGCCCTGGCCTCGACCGTCTGGGGCGCCGCCGGCCGGCCGACCCTTTCTCAGTCGTCCCATCGCGACCAGCATCGATGCGAATCTAAACATAGCAGATCAACCTGGTTTTGTTAAACCCATCTCATTGCATGCCTCAGCACTTCTCCCCGCCAATGGTGCTTGGCGTATCATGGTCTTCTCAGCTCGTTGACTGGTTGGTTAGTTGTCGCCGCCTGCTGCTTCTGCCTCAAGTGCTTACATATGTACACACACCGAGGACTATCAACGTCACCATCCGCCAACTCACAACGCGTGGCTGTGTCCTGCAATGGGCCAAGTTGCGATAGAACCACTTTTCCAGGTCCCCACTCCGGAACTCCGGGTCCCTGAAGTCCCCAGGCATTCGTATCCGTTTCCGCACCTGTTGAATGGTATCTGGCGTATGGGAACAAACCGTAAAGCCGGCTGCAGTGCAATGATGCCTCGCATATCCATTTCGACCACATTTGATTATTTTCGTCCGAGATGCTAATCCCAAAGCCTGTCTTCCTGTCCTTGGTCACAGTGTGGTTTTGCGCTCGAAACAGGACCATGAACGCGAAGCCCTGAAGCCCTTGATGCTTCTCGAACCAACAAAGAGGTTTCCTTCTCGAGGCAAGCCAAGCAGCGCTGAGTCGGAAACACTGCTGTGGCGTTAGCCTGAAACTTGCACTCGCAGGATGCGTCGTCTCTGTGTGCTGCCGTATTCGAGTAAGTAAATTTCAAATCGCCTGCTACCCTTTTTCGGACTGTCTCCGTGGGATCTGCCTGGCATCCGACTTGCATCTTCACCCGGGCACACATGTAGGTATGCTTCGCCGCTGCTCGTTGCCTTGGTGCTAGCAGCCTGCGCATCAGAAATCTGCACAAGACGCCATCACACTCAAAGAGCACGTAAGGCGCTTCAGATTGCTATCGAGACCTTGGAGCGCGGCGGGTCTTCTCTTGATGCGGCACTTTACACTGCCTCATGAAGGAGCTGGTAAGAATGCAACCCCCATGAACTCGTCACGACTTATTCACGTCTAGTTGACGAGGACAACGTTTCCCGCAGGTTTGCATCAAAATTCGGTTGCCACAAGACGTATAGGCTTCATATCGGCTCTACAAGGGACAAATATGTGTGCCTTGTTCTATCTTGCTCAAAACATGGGCAGACGTCAGCGTACTTACTGTACTATGCGCGTTATCGCTGCGTTCCTGTCTCACGGATCGCTCCGCATTCCAAGAGGATTTACTGATGGGATGGACAGTCCCGAAGTCGTCGCGGTGAGTATGGCCATCAATGCTCCCGTTACCGTGGTTGAGTCAGTGGTTGGAGCGGCCCCATCCAAGAGAATTCAGCCCTGGAGACCCAGAAATGTTCTTCAATCGTCAACAGGATTTTCCACCAAAGTGTGAGCCCATTCAACAGCTCAAGTGCTCCCGCGAGACCGTTGCCTGCGGCGCTGAAATTGGTGAAGACTTGAAATTTTCACCGGGCCAATCCCCAAGGGAATGAATATATCGTCATTCTCATCGTATAATAATGGTATCGAATTGTCTCCAAGATCTCGCGATTTGGGTCTGACCGTGACGGGATTCTCGTGAGCAGATGCCTTCTTTCAGAGAGCTTAGTACCTATGGGGGGCATGGAACTCGTACGTCTGAGCCATGGCGGACCGCCATTCATCTCGCCTTGAGGTGACCCTGGCATGTCATCGACCTCAAGGAGGCACCTGGGCACAGTCTGCCCATCCCCCGAATGCAATTCACGCACTAAAGAAACATTGGCCCAAATTGACCACTCTTCGAACCAACACGCCGCAACCGCTCCAGGATCCAGGCCTGGCCCAGCTAAACAAGTTCAAATCACCACCAACCATCTATCCGCCTTCTACGTCGCGTCAAGACCATTCAAGGTTCGAGCCCCCCCCCCTCACCCCACCTCCCTGTCTGCTGGTCGTTACGCAGCGATCCGACCCCAGAGCGACTGCCAGGCCATCTCGTCCACTCAGAAACCAATTTCGAGCGCTGAGAGATGGGTGTAACCACCATACTTATATGACTTGGCCTATCGGCCGCGACCAGAGGTCTCAGAGCACATGGTGCGTGTCAGTACAATCGTATCCTGTCCAACGGAATGATATCAAATAAACTTATGTTTGCTTTGGAATCGGGGTAGATAGGGAGACGAAGAGGGACATGAAAGAGTAGAAACCACAGCCATGTAACAACTGTCCACCAAGATACCTGGTCGCCCTCCATGGACAACAATCGGAAGACCGCGCCGCCTCCCCCCCCCTCCCCACCCCCAACACTAAGTCTGATACAACTGGGCAATCATCACCTTCTTCCATATGCAACCATCTGTTAGGTGGATGGCACGAAATGTGAAGCCCACCTAGCACAGTGAGGCTACCATACTCATAGGGAGAATAAGGCTTTCCCTATACATCGACCCTGCACCCAAGTATGCTCAAACCGCCGTGGGACGGAAGCAGCACTTGCGCACCTGTCCACCCAAAATATGGCCAGGAGTACACCTGGAATTAGGCCTTGGCCAGCGCCATAACTGCGTTGCAACTCAGTGTGTCACATAATATATAATACCAAAAGGTGAGAGGATGGAGTAAGAAGAAGAGGCAGGCCCAGACATTCGTGGAACAATGGCCCCGCTGCATCTGGACACCTACTTTCGGGCACAAATTCACCCGAACTACTGCCGTACGACAGTAGCACCGGCGACAGGGCAGAAAGGGCCTGAAAGGCCAGCCAAGTAGCTAGGAGCCACTTCAGTGACCGGGGACTCGCAACAGAGGCTTGGGTGCACTCACGAGGAGGAGGGGAGCATCGTGGCGAGTGAAGCGCGTGGGAATAGAGAAAACAGCCACAGCTGTCGTCCCTGCCCCTGCCATTGGGTCGACCCACCAGCTGAGCCCAGTCTTCTCATACGTCGTAAGACTTGTTTGTGCCTTGCACGAAGTTGCTAGCGCAGCGTGGGGTGGCCCTGGCTTGTCCTTCTAAGTTCCCAGGACCGATTGGGGAATTGGTGATGCTAGGAACGACGCTCAACCAGGCAGGGGCCGATCCCGACGGTGGAGCGTACCAATAGGTGTGTTGCTAAGCAGGCATACAGCGCCCTCGCTCTAAACCCAGCTGACGCCCGCAGGGCATGGAACGGGCGTGTTTGCTGGTGTTCTGCCACGACTGAAGGTAGTATTGGTGTTTTCCCACCCAGGCGTTGGTTTGTGAGGGATAGGCGCTGCGCTGCAACAGTCATAAATCCCCGAACCACTGGAAATACCCAGATGACAGCGACGAAGAATGCCATTCATCTCACGCTCCCAGAGATGCCAACAAGGATGTGCCCCCCCCCCTTCCCCCCCCCCAACAGCCTAGGGCAGCCTTCCGACCACAGCCGCTCTCTCGTGGCAACCACAAAAAGAGGAAACCCGCACGCCAGCTGTTAGTAGCCGTGAGCGTTAGGGCCAGGGACCAAGGCGAAGGCCTGACTTGGCCTGCAGACTGCCATGTCCTGTCAAACGCAAATAGCTGGGGTCCGGCAAAGTGACAGAGCACCATAACCAACCCTATGGGTTACTGCATTAGGTCGCCCATCAGGGGTGGCCACCCGGGCCGAGTCCTACGGTCCCGGTATGGGTGCAGCTACAGAAATTCAAACAGACCGGAGTTATCGTCGTCCCGATTCCGAAGTGGCCGGCGCCAATGTCGTCCGTTGGTCGTTTTGACGGTCCACACAGCTCTCTTAACAGGGTGTCCTAGTCTCCACTGTTACCCCAGATTATGCGGTGGAGTGTCGTTGACACACAACTCAGGCAGGGATGATGCTCCAATCGTACCCACCGTGGTCCCGGGGGAGGGGCTCAAGTTCGGAGTCTATTTCAACGACATCTTGTGGTACTGTACCCGGCGCGCGTAGCACTCAAGGACAAACTGACTCTCTGATTGTCTTTGCTGTGCATGTTTGCTGGAACTGACATCGGAAGGGGCAATATCCAGCAATATCCCCGAATGCAGGTCGGCGTGCAGCCCGAAATTTTTGTCTTGCCGGGTTCAGATTTTCCGGGTGCAGCCGGCCAGGCAAGACCCACGCCTGTGAAACCTTGCCCAAGACAAGACGGCTAACAGTCCCGATATGGACAATTTTGAGCTCTGCTGATAAGACGTGGGTGGGCATGGGGGCTCGCATCGAAACTGAGATGTTCGGGTCTAGTAGAACCGGTCAGTGTCTTAAAAAAAAAAACCAATAAATTGACAACGCGGTGGCAGACGTCGCAGTACGGGTACTAACGCGGCAAAAGGTACCCGCTTGCTCGGTCCGAAAAGACTCGGTGTCGTACAAGACACAACAGCAAATTTCTGACCGCCATGGTTGACGGTCGAAGGCACGAAACCCCTTGGTCGTGCGCGTGGTTCAGGTTCAGCTTCGACGACGAGGGAGACGAGGGTGAGCGAGGTCGGGACAGAGTTCGACGAGGAGAGTCCCGGAAGCTGGGACCCGCGACGTCTTACTTGTGCGACATGGCTTGCCTCCAGATCCATAGTCACGGAATCTGAGTGCTTTGAGAGCCTGAAAAGATTGGTGGAGAAGACAGTTTCTCCCGTTTCTCCAGTTTTTCCAGGGGTTGTTGACTCTAGGCGCGATGGTCTCGGCATCGCACTCTCGGAAGAGATGCAATCTCTGCGAAAATTTGTTTTGTCTTGGGAGCTGGAATAGCAGGGCCGATCAGGTCGGTGATGGTTGCTCGGATGAGGTGCAAAGACAGTGAAGGTCGGTGCAGGCTGTGTGATCTTCAGCAGGTCCTGCAGCGGATGTTGACGTCCAAGTTACGGCCTGGCTTGAGTGACCGTGGGGGTGCCTCATCTACCTAGGTACCTAGGTACCTACCTAGGTAGGTAGGTAGGCAGGCGGCTCCTTGGTTGCGAGCCTTGACAGGTGCGTTACCTGTAGCCAGACAATATTTTGACGCGTAATGGAGGGGGGATGAGGAGGCTGGGTGGGTTTGCAAATGCTCTCCCAATCATGCGGTCCCCGCTTCCCCGTGATCAGCCCGGGTTGTTTTAGTTATCAATCCCGTCCTACACACCATGGCAGCTCCCCACACGACCGTCCGCTCGGGATCCCAAAGCCTCGTGGGCACCTTCTGCACGGTGGGGGGTTGAGGGGGGAGGTGGGTAAGCTCTCTTTGCCCTCCCCTGGTAGAGAGCCCTCAGAGCCAGTCAGGGAGAGACTTCCTTCCCACTAGCCAAAACCCAGGACGGAATGACGGGATGAGATGCTATCACCGTTTGGGATGCTGGTGGACTCGGAATCGGCTGTGGCGGAAGACGGTGCACTCAGGCACTCTGACCGTCTTGGATTCCTATGGCACGCCCTATGTACTTGTCTCACTCGAAGCCGCCGCTGGTTTTGCTGAGGCAGGGGTGGACACCCGCTGAAGAATGTGTCCTACTGCAGGAGGAGGACGGGGGCTGCAGGAAGAAGACAGACCAGTGACAAAAGATAACAGGGCGCGGTGACGGGCGACGCATTGCAGGGCCAGCGTCAGGGTTGGGCCTGATGATCACTGTCTCAGATACGACGTCACACCCACCTGCACCTGCACCTGCACCTGCACCTGCACCTACAGTTGACTTTGTTGTTTCTTTTGCAGTTGACCTCTCGATCTAGGTACCTAGGTAGGCAACTAGGACAACGGAGGGAGGTCGCCCCTGCCTAGGTAATCACCGCAGCCAAACCAAGCAGGTGCTCGCTTCCCCGAGGGTCCTTTTGAGGTCGAGCTGAGCCAAGGCTAGCATCAAATCCGTGTGACCGAGCGAGGTATTGCAACATACAAGCCTAGCAATGGCAAGGAATGAGGTACAAGTAAAGGAATTTTGGGTCAAACTGTGACCTCTTGATGTTAACCAACTCCTCATGATAAAATGCCATAAAATTAACACAAAACTCCATTAAATCCCCAGGTCCAGCCTCCATGTCCATCCAATGCTCAATGCCCCGAGCGTACAAACGACTAGATGCCGTATGATAAACAGCGTTGCCCGTGTCCCAAATCTCGTGCGCCTGTCCTCTTGTCCCGTTTCGTTTGGTCCTATAACACATAGAAAAATACAACGAGATGGTCTGCTTCTCCTAGACGTTGTTTCTTTTGTTGTCTTCGCATGCTCCCTTCTGCCCTGTTTGCTGTTCCCGTGACCAATGACCATTTTCTGTCCTGAAGAACGCCTCGCCGTATTTTTGACAAGCCTGCCACATTCCCGATGGTGCAGCCACCATCCCAGAACGCCTATTGTAGCAATCACGGCTCCTTGAGCATCGACACTGTCCAAGCGAAGCCGTCAAACAGCCGCGTGAGCCTGAGAAATCGTCGCGAGTGACCAGGAAGTGCCGTCCGTCGGGCCTGTCCAGGTGTCGAGCTGCGTAATGCCGGTCCGGTTGGAGACTACCGGGCAAAACATAGTCGATGATGGCACCTGCAACATCTTGTAGTTCTGCTGTGGGTGTCTCCTAGCTTCGAAAGAGCCATCTGGTAGATTCCGTGCGGCCCGCGAAATGCTTGATTCATTTCGAGCTATCTCTTAGGGTCTCTTGGCGACAGCTCGCTGCTGTTGCCCTGGCTTTCTGTTGAGGATGGGCTCCCATCTCTCTTGTCTTTCCCATCTTTCCCACAGCACTTCACGAGCTTGTGTCTCTGTGAGCACGCGAAGAAGTTAGTAAGTAGGGCGCAAGAGGGTAAGCCAGACGCGTCTCGGCCTGGCAAGAGGTCAGAGACTGAACCTGTTCCATCACTTACCTTCAAGGCGTCTTTTCTGGAAAATGCCTTCTCACATCCGTCACAAGGGAATGGTTTTACAGCCCAGTGTATCCTTTTGTGCCTTTTGAGGTCGTGGTTTCTCGTAAACGCCGTTGGGCACTGGTCGCACTGATGCGGTTTGTCCGGCTGCCGCTGTTGCGACTGAAACATCATACCGCCAAAATGGCCCCCGTACGCAGCCGCAGCCGCGGCTGGGGAATAATGCGACACCAGGGCCATCGGCTGCCCCGGATTGCCCAGGTTGTGCATGTACTGTTGTTGATGCCCAGAAGAGTAAGGGGACAATCTTCCAGGTCCCGGGGCCGGCGGTGGTGGCCCTGGAGGTCCCGGGGGCCCTGAACTTCCCAATGGCGAGATTGGCGCTGCCAGACCTGGACGCGTCGACGAGGGCATTGTTGACATGGGCAACATGGAAGAAATGCCTGGAACGTAAGGAGGCACTGTCCCCGAAGGGCTGGGGAACGAGGATGAGCGGCCGAGTGGTGGCGTCGGGCGTGGCGTGTAGCTTGTGGAATTTTGCCGAAATGGTGGTAATATCCCGTTGCTGTTGCCGTTGCTCGTGGCTTGGTCGATGGAGAGATGCGACATGCTCGTTGCGGGAGAAGAGTGAAATGATGGGAGCGTGTCACCTGGCGTCGTCGCCGTGACCGGGGAGATGCTGTGTGCCGTCGTTGAGGGCATTGTGTTCATGTTCTGGAAGAAAAAGCCGCCTTGGTTGAGCGCTCCCGGCGTCCTGTTGCCAAAATGCTGTGGAGATCGGCCGGCCCAGGAGTCGTGGGTACCCCATGTATAACCGTTTCCCCCAGCATGCGACTCAGGAGAGGAGCCGCCATGCATGTTCACTTGGGAAGTTTGCAAGGTCATAGCTGTCCCATCAGCGACTGATCGTCCTGGCCCGAAATGTCAGTAAAACCAGCCCTGGGGTTTGCGGGAGGAACAACAAGACAGCGACCAACTATTGCTGGGGATGCTATTCAAAAACAAGCAGCGGGGAAGTTGTGACTGGGGCTGGGGGAGGTCTACTCGTACTCGGAATATCTGAAGCTGGGTATTGAGACTGTGGAGGGAGGCTTGGGAAAGGCGGCATCATCAACTGGCGGCCGGTCCCAGATTCTGGCGTCGGTCGGTGCCCGTGGCCATGACCCAGATGATCGGCATGGTTTTGCATCATTTCGATGATGCGGAATCGCGGTATGGCCGATGCCCTCGCTAGGTAGAGCCCGCGCAACCGGAGCTCAAAGAAAGTGGTTATTGTCTGCTCAGTATGACAGAAGCAATTCCTGAAGCAATTCCTGAAGCCGTTTGGCCTGAAGTCTCGTCAAGGGGTCCAAGGGGTCCAAGGGGTCGCTGGTCTATCTATTACTTCCGCCCTTTGGTATAAACGGAACGCCGATAGCTAGTGTTTTCCAAAGGAGCGAGTGTGGTGTGCTAGAGCCGGTTATGTAGGAAGTACTGATAGTGTTCCCAGCGAGTCGACAACCAGAGACACTACGTGGGATATGTGTGCCCTTGTATAGCGGTCGAGTGAAGCTGCCGGATGAGACGATGGACATATGTTGCGGGATGTCTGATTCCACGCCGCCTTTCTATACCACATTTATTGAACAAAGATTATTCTTCAGCGGACAGAAGGCTGCTGGGTTGGGCTGGAAGGATCCGGGGAGCTTGGGGGGTGGGGACCGGGGAGGTCTTCTAATGGCGAGCTGTGTTGCACCGAGCTGCAAGACCCAGCTAGGTCAGGGCCAGATATTTTTCCCCGGGGGGGGGGGGGTGGTGGTGTCTCTGGGTTTGTGCAGTGTCTCGTCGAGTAGCCTCAGATGGGTTAAAATGAAATGTAACAGAAAGGGCAACGCCTAAGTTGTCCGATGCCCAATATCAGTACGGTAGAACGAGGTGACTGGTCTCGGGTTGAGTTCCTGAGCCCTCAGCCTTGAATTGACGAGTGTCTTTCAACCCCGGGGCAGGACTGAGGTGGTTCCTGTCTTATGCTGGAGCCCCTCGTAGATTTCTCCCTTTTGTGAATGAGGAGGGTAAGGCACGCAGGCACGCAGTGCGGGTATCTGGCCGAGCTGGTATGAAGTGCGAGAAAACACAGCACAGGTAGAGGCAGGGTACCCAAGACGGCGAATGAGGTGCCCGAGGCCGTGGGAGACCAGAGAATGTTAGCGTATGTGAATGGTTCCGGGATTGGGATGCGTGCTGTGGCGCCCGAAAGCTTCTGGCTGTGGGATGCTGGCCTTGCTCTGTGTTAATCGAATAAAATCCATGCAGGGGGGCTTGTCAACTCTTTTGAGACCCCCTAGATGATCCTCCTACACAATTGGCCCGCTGAGGAGTACAAGGTGACAGAGAATACTCACAGTACGCGGGCCCGGCCAGTACTTGGGTTGCCCTGGGGGTCGCTTGGGCGGAGGAAACCACAGGAAGACTGAAGATTGGGCGAATGGTGAGCATATCCCAAGGCACGGATTACATTCTACGCACATGAGATGTGCTCTACTACGGAGAGGTCCCGCTGTCAGAATCAAAGCAGCAGGCACACGGCTGATATTTGCAAAAACGATGAGAGAAGGCAATCGTCAACTGGTTTGGACGGATGTCTGTGTGGACTACCGGTACGCATTAGTGTAAGCGTCTCCAGTCTGCAGAACCTCCGGGCTGTCTCATGATCTGCTTGTGGATGGGGCATTAACCACAAGGGGATGGATGCACTGTCTTCAAGAAAATATAAGGGAGGTTGCCCCTGGAGCTTGAGGGTAGCTTGAGGGTGAAGCCAGGTGTGACCCTTGGCCGGACAGGGATGGTGAGATAGACAGAGCGGCTGCCGAAGTGGATATGCAGATGTAGATGGCGGACAATCTTGGAAGCTGAGTTCTGAGAGTAGCAGGGGTACTCTGTACTGTGTACATCACGCGGCTTAAACCAGGCCTCGGACAGGACTGCAAGTCCCTCCGAACCCATGGGGTCGATGGCATGTGGGAAGTTGGAACAGGTTTCCGCGGTACGTAGCAAACCGCGCCAATTCCCAAAGCAAAGGAAACGGTCTAGCGGATCCCGCTTGCTAGCACGTTTGGGTCCAGAGCCTGGGCATTTGCGCTTGGGTCCAGAAGGATGAGCAACCTGAGTTCAGCAGAAGGGTGTAGATCAAGGGGGGCCGACGTGAAAGAGTCCGCTGCTGAGTGCGCTTGTCAGATGGGGCTAGCACCATCGACAATCTCCCTAGTGACGCTGGTGAGCTGGCTGATGTCTGCATACAAAACCGACCAGACAGCAGACATCGAGGTAGCAGCGAGGTCCACGTACTCCGTACAAGGGCGCACTCCAGGAGCCCGAAGGACATACCGCACGGTAGACATGTCTTCGTACTCTTTTCATGGGCCAGCCCACATCGATAGATGGAATTTGCGCGAGACATAGCGTGAGAACAAAAAGAAAGACGTGACAAGAGTGCTGCGGTACTCCGTGCTTGCCCGGCTGAGCGAACCAGGACATCTCCCCATGCTCAGAAGGGCTAGATCATGGCATGCCCCGTCCGTCTCTGCCACGCTCAACCCCTGTCACCGTCCTCGGAAAGGAATAGACACCGTAGCATTGAAGAGCCAGCCCCCATGTCTGATGTTCCTGTCCCCAATAGCTGCACCAGGTTTCCGGGATGAGCTTAAAGGGTCTGGGCTCGGGCTCGGGCTCGGGCTCACGCCACGCACCCATCCTATTGGGATGCTCGCGCTATCTGCAATACAGGTATGTACTTCCGTGCACTTGATATGCGCTGTACCGCGCAGAGCTTGGCCATAACCCACACACTGCAAAATCCCTTGTCTCAGGGACCTCCAAGAACTCGAGAGAGCACAATCCGTCGCACGCGCCGCCGTGCAGATGAACCGGGCCGTTTGTGCTTGATTAACGCCTTGTTCAGGCACACGCGAGCCAGGAAGGTGGACAGCATCGCGCTGGGAAATACTTGATACCCTCTATCGTGCAAATAAGTGCTCAACTGGAGCCTACCGTCACAGAGATGCCAGCTTTGACGACCGTGCGGGCCCCTGCCACGTTTCGTTCTCCATTGCCGTTTTTTGACATGGATTCTGGAAGGAACTCAGAGCTGGTGTGTCTGAAGAGTTGACCATGGATCAAATAGTGAAGTAGGTATGAGAAACGCTTAAAAAAACAAACCACAAAGGTGTCTGGGTGCAGTGGGTGGTACTCAGCTAGTATGCCTTTTTTGGGGGGCGTGGTTGAAATACAATGTGTATCCAGACATCAATGTTCTGGAGACATGTAATAAGTTCACGCTTGCACTGCGTCAGACTGTGTCACTAGAGTCCAGTCTCCCCTATTTTCGTAGGCCTGCTGGCCTGTATAATCAGATAATCTTCTGGAGCACTCGGTACTCGGAAAGGCGCTTGGAAATGGTCTCGCTAGGTACTTCCAGTGTTCAGGGGATAGGGGTTTTGACAGAGACATGTACCGCTGACAGCACTGTCACGCCCAGTCTGTGGCGAATTCAAAACGGAGCTTCTCTTGACAACGTCCGATCCAAGGGTCCAGCCATGAACAACGTGTCTGTGGTTTAGTTGATGGGGACTGCAAAGGAAAGAATGAGAATAAAATAGCAGTGCATCTTTAGGATGAGGTCGATGCATGCAAGGTTGGCTAGGCCGAGAAAAAGTCGGCTTACCGACGCATGCGCAGACGTGTGTCGGTGGTCTTGCAGTCTCCGCTGTGCCGGGTCGTAAGGCGATTGTCGAGAGGGATCAAACGCGCCGGTAGGTAGATGTCAAAGTTGGCAAGCTGCAACGCTGCGGCAGTGGCTTTGCCGGCACGACGCCCCAGTGATCCTCGGTCGAACGCCTCCAGGCCGGTTCCCGCTGCAAGGGCTTGAGCGCCGAGAGGCAGGGTCAACTGCCAAAAGTGCGCGCCATGTTAACAGGCCGGGGCCGGTGCGTGCCATTTCAGAGCAACAGCCTAGAGGACTGTGCAGCTGTTGGTCTTATCTGGCATCGTAGGTGCAGCTCGCATATGGCCGGTGCTGCAAGACGGCCCTGTCATAGACGCTGTGCGACTTGGCGCGTTGTAGCCCGGTCCCGCGTTTGCTCCGATCTACGTAACTTGGGTGAATTGGGTGTCTTGGGGACACGGTGCAACTTGTTTTTGCTGGGTTGGAGTACCGGTACAGACTGATGTCGGTTCCTGTGTGACGGACGACGGTCGGGACTGAACCAACCGGACAGCTCATTTCAAATAGGAAGGGGGGCCAAGACCTAGACGTGATAGCGCGTGGGCCCGTAGATGAGGTAGATGAGATGAGAGAGAGGAGGCAGACGAGAAATGCGACTCGTACAAGTGACGCAGGTGTCAAAGACGGCAACGTCCTCATGTGGAATGGTGCATCTGGAGTCATCAGCTGAATGTTTAGTCTTTTTGATTGCAGGAAGGGGAGCAAAGTTTCCAAGGTTGGGATGGAACTTGGGGCAAACTTGGGGCATGGGCATCCACTCAGCTTGTGCGCTCACTGCGCTGCCCACAGGGTACAGCCTTGAATATTCCGTAGCGCGGTTTCCCGCCTCTCGCAGCAGGCTGCAGCGTTAACGGTGGGTGACGGGTCCATCTAGCCATTTTGGCCATGTGCAATCAACAAGCGAGCGAGCGGGCGACGGGGCGACGAGCGATGGATCGAATCTGGCCCCGAGGTGTGGGGGAGGGCGGCTGCGGGAAA
>MAVT02000109.1:24747-35398 GCA_001702395.2 Diaporthe helianthi | reverse complement strand
GTTGCTTGTCCCAGGGAGGCGAGCCGTGCGCGCTCCGCTTTGTTCCACCTGATGAACAGACCGTTCCGCGGCGGAAAATGTGACGACCAAGACCCTGCCCTCCTGCCTGTGCTGTGGTGCCCACTGTGAGTCTGCCGTCAAGACGGTACCGTACCGTGCCCGTTTGCCCGTTTGCCCGTGTGCGTGTGTGCAAGTGGGTGTGTGTGTGTGCGTGTTTGAACCTGGGTGGGAGCACCAGTGTGAGCCTTAGAAGTGCGTGTGCAGGTGTGTAGAGCGGGTTGATCAAGGTCGCGTTTCCCGCCGCTCGGTGGAGGCGCGCGTGGAATAACACCGGGACGAAGAATTTAGCACTCCCATGTAAAACTGAGGACTCGTATTACCGAATCAGGCGACTCCGGCCCCACCCAAATGCAACCTCAAATGCCAAGACTTTCTGGTACCTCGAGGTACATCGACGACTTTTTTTATAAGGGGGTCTGGGGGGGCCCCCCAGGCGGGGGTTTAGGGGCAAGGCCCCTATGGTTAGGGTTAGGGTTAGGGTTAGTTAGGAGTGTGTAAAAAATGGTTAGGAAGTATCATTAAGTATTTTTTCAGTCTCCAAATTTGAAGTTCCACTGACATTTCCTTTTTAGGCAGTGTGCGTCCTTAGTTTTATATGGGAGTGCTAAATTCTTCGTCCCGGAATAACACTACACAACTGGAAGTCTGCATGTTGCGTCCTGGGGGTGCCCTGTCAGGGAGGCAAGACCCTTGCCGCGGATCACACATGCTCCGTCAGACAAGAAAAGGGGGTCCAGAGCAAGTTTGGTCGTGGCCAAGGTACCACAGTAATACCACAGTACTGTGGTAAAGACCACGAGAGCGACGTCGTTGTACTGCTTGTGGGGTACCTAGGTAGGTGGTGGAGGTAGAGATTGCGGAGGGCAGGAGGGCTGCATGGGTCGCGTGCATGTCGTAGCATTTCTCGCGCAAGTCCAACATATTGCAGACGGGTGAGGCTGTCAAGCGGCTGTCAGACGTCAAACACATGCCACAAGCACCCGCGCCCTGGGCAGGCATTGCAAGACAACGCAGGCAGGCAGGTAGGCACCTACCTTCCTGCCTTCCAGGTTTTCAAGTAGATCTAGGTAGGTAATGGGTGGCCTCCTTCCGACTTCTCTCCAAAAATCCGCCCTTTCCCCAAGACGACCTGAAGCCGTATTTCTCACTAGGAAAAGCAAATATTGCAATAATACCGGCGCGTTATGGCCGTGACAGGTGTGGTGGTTGCTTGTTACTTGATTCCTGCAATGCGGGCTTGTAGCGCCTCCCCCGTCCGTTGGAATTGGGTTTCGGGAGATAGGCAAGCCTGCACCCAGCCAGACCCTGCTGACATTGAACTCAATGGCTCGAAAAACGTTGGAATGCCATAGATACTAAGGTGTGTAGTGTACCGCAGGAACAGTCTGGTGCGGGAGCGGTACGGGCCAAGCGTACAGTAACTTGTAAGTACCTAGGTAGGTGCACATGCCGCTGCCATACTGGTGTGGGTACGGGTAGCTGTGTACCCCCGTACAAACAAATCACCATTTGGGAAGGCATGAATACGCAGGCACGACCCATGGATCGCAATCTTACTTAAGTATACAGCACGACTCCCAGGCTAGGTAGCTACTCACAGATTTAGGTACGCTCCAAATCTCAAGAGTACAGTAGATTGCAATGAACGGCAGATGAGCTGGCTACCTGCCTCAGCTGGAGTTACCCGGGCTGCTCGGTTAGTAAGCGATGGTGGTTGTTTTCCTTTTCCCCTTTTTTTCCATTTCTTTTCCTTTTCCTTTTGCTTTTTTTTCTTGGTGGGGGGGGGGGGGGGAAGGTTCGAGAAAAAAATTGCTCCGAGGCTTTGGTTCAGATGGAATCATGGATATGTGTCAGTCAATCATCCATCCACTCGTCAACAAATCCATCTTTCCTTCAGCCGTGAGCCTCGATGTCAGCAACATTGGGGCTCAAGACGCTTAGCTTCATCTGGTTAGATTTGGCGAGATGACCTTCTGGCCCCTGGGGTTTTTCTTCTTTTTTTCTGCCCTCCCTCAGACCTTGGTATGTATCCGTACGTCATGAACCAGCCTGCCTAAGTAGCCAACGGTACCTTAGTACCTAGCCAGGCGAGCGAAGGTCTACATCCATCATCCTGCTCCCACGCAACACTGTGCAAAAAACATGCACGCACACACGCAGCACGGCGCTGAGTACTACCGGCTTTGGTCGGATACACCCGCAGTGTCGAGTCTGGAACTCTTGATGCATAACCAACAGGGGCCGGGGGCAAGAGAGGTCAGATCTGCCCATCGAAACCGTGCCTGTAAGTGCTCCGCTCCGCTCATCATCACCCCTCGACGACAAGAGGCGCCGCGACAGCCGATCGTCAACGCCCATGCCAACGCCAAACCCCAGGCTCGGGCTCGAGCTTAGACTGAGGCAGCTCCTGGCCAAGCGAGAGTCAATGCGGGCAGGCAAGCCCTACCTGACCGTACCGTACCTGCACCGCACATCGTAACCCATTCTGACCTGCAGTGTGGCACCGGATGCTTATCCCTGTTTAGGTTTGCGCCACAAGCCCAGCAGATTCCGACAGTCTGGGTGCCTCGAGAGATGAACCATGCCAGCGGCATCATCAGCGATAGCCTGTCCCTCGTCATCCCACTCAACCCGCTGGTTCGGGCGTCATGCTGAGGCGCGCCCGGGTGCGGACTCGCAAGGCCGGCAGAGAGCTGAAGGGGCGTCACAGCACCATCGTCAAATGGCACCTCAGCCTGCACTGCACCCACAGTCCACAGTACCTGTCCACCCTACCTTGCCACGCTGCCACCCACCTATTCGCTTGCCCAGGTAAGACAACAGCGGATCAATTCAAAGCCAGCCTGCGAGATTGGGGCTTGCTCGATTAGGAAACAGTCGCGCTCGGGTCATGTTACGTCTCGAGTGGCCTGTCCGGCAAGGTACCAAGGTATTGGTGGCCACTGCGCTTCTCTGTCGACACGACAGGCCATCCCAGTCCATCCATCTCGCGGCCACAGCCGAAGCCTTCCCCACGGATTCTTGCCCAGACCCTAGTGTCGCTTCTGCTCCTCATCCTCCTCCACTTGCTGGCTGGCTGGCTGGCTGGCTGGCATCCTTGAACCTCGTGGTATATGCACAGGCTGCAGAAGTGGCGCCCATTACGACGAGCTGCAGGCAAATACTGCAGTCGGTGTAGAGGACCGTCGCAGTATTGCTGCACGATTCTCCAAAGCAGAAAGGTCCGTCGATCTGATCTGTGCGGAAGCCACCTGTGTCCCGACTCTTTAGCTGTGCATGTGTTCCTGCCCCGGATCTGTCAAACTTCCGGCCACGGAGGCCATTCGAGATTTGGGTCAAAATCCGGATGACATGTGGCCTGTGTTTTGGGCTAGGATAGTGTCCTGCCAAGTATCGATTCGACAGCAGCGCAGCTCGACAAAGATTTGACCCTTAATCTGGCGGCGGGCTTTCTGTCTAAACCTCCTACCTAGGTACTGTTTGAGAGACCCGGGCACGCCTGCTCGAGCCTGCGAGTGTGATGGGCCCCCTTTCTGGTTAGCCCAAATGTTCCTGCTGCACGCTCTTGGGTTGGGATGTCGTCCAGCTGGCACCTCGAGAGGATACTGGCCATCACCTGCCCCCCCCCCCTTCTCCATCTTCTAGCGCAAAACACCGTTGTGAAGGGTCAAGAGCCATGCACACCCTAACTGCCTAGATACAAATGACGACTTCATCTAGTGTGTGCGAGATTCCGTGTCTTTCATGCAATAGAGACGGGATGGCGGTCAGTGGCCCACCTCATCAGTCGGTCTGTGGTCGCCAAGCCTCACAATGTGAAAAGGTGCAGCTTAGCTGCAGAAGTACAGGACCCTGGAAACCCTTGCCAGCTGCGTGGGACGATTGCCCATGAGGTGCCCTTCCAGGCCCTCGTGGAGGCTCGGGCCCAGATCTTTGGGAACCGTAGTCGACATTGCCACATCCAACCCACACGACTGTCGGGCTAGAGCAGAAGCTGCCCTTGGAGACACAATCACCGACCGAGCAACTGCGCTGTGCGTTTGGTGTAACGGGCGCTGTAGGAAACAGCACGAGCGAATCGTTCGGGAAACGGCCACGGCCTTGTTACACAGGAAACTGCCCAGGCCGATTAATTTAGCCTCCGGCGTTCAATTCTGCCTTGACCATTCTCGGCGATGCCTGTTGGCTGTTGGTGAGCTCAGCCGTCCCTCTCGCTAGCCTTGTCGGCGGTGTTCAACTATCCCTCGGCACGAAAGACGAATTCGACGTTTTTCTTGACGGTCATCATTGTCACCATATGCTCCGACATGAGCGTAGCATTAGTTGGTGGACCGTCCGAACCAGTCTATCGAAAATGAGAAGAGCGTTGACGAGGAGGCACAGGCGTTCAACATTTGTTGTAATAACTCGGCTGATACTTGTTGGCTCTTCCCACCCGGAGTACTGTATGCCCAAGCGATCGAGGCCGGGGTGCCATGACACGTCTGTCTCCTTCTCCCTCTTCGGATACCGCGCAGCTGCAGGCTAGTACTGCGGACTTTAGCGAGCAGGATCAATGTGCAGAACGCGGGCTGCCCACGCCATCCTTCGATTGTCAACAACCACAATTGGACAACACACGTACTTC
Source organism: Diaporthe helianthi (assembly GCA_001702395.2). Classification (NCBI taxonomy): domain Eukaryota; kingdom Fungi; phylum Ascomycota; class Sordariomycetes; order Diaporthales; family Diaporthaceae; genus Diaporthe; species Diaporthe helianthi. The sequence goes on along the minus strand of MAVT02000109.1, from coordinate 30,711 downwards.
TTTGATAATTGCAGCAGCCGACACGTACAACAAGGCCAAAGCCGGTTGTGTTTCGCTCACTCCTTAGGTTGCCAAGCTTGGCGCTATCATCTCGGAGAGCCACACGGTGCAGATCACTTTCAACGAAGCTACCCTGGCTCGATTCGATGCCTTCCTGAAGTCCCTCCCAACGGGCCCAACCACGAGATCCAGCGATTTGGGTCTGTAGATCCCTGTGCCGATCCTCTACCCTGCTCCAGACAGACATATTCGCCCATCCGCACGATGTCCCATCGATTTTCACTTCCCCTTTTTTTCAAAGAATAGAACAAAAAGGATGGGCGATGCCGGTACTCGCCATTACCCTTGGGGAGTTACACAACCTATTCTTAGGTCAATGCGGACTCAAGCCAATGTAATACATGGTAGTGTAATTGATAGACAACTATATAGCCCTGATTGCCTTTTGTGACAAGGCTGCCAGCGCCTATTGTCGCCGAAAGCCGCCGGTGGGGCACATCTCGGAGGCTGGTTGAGACATTTTTCTCTCGATACCTAGAGGCAGGTTCAAATATTCCGGCAGCCGGGGATCTTGTGTATCCCCAGCTGCTGCGCTCTAGTCGAGTTTCCTCCTGCGCTACTTAGACTTATTGTCTCAGATGCTCGGTATGCGAGATGTTTTCTCTGGCCAGATACGAGCGATCTTGTTTGACAAGCCTGGATCGAAACACCATCCTAATGAAATGGAGTTTTGAGGCTGTCTTGCTGGAAATTAGGCACCAGCAGTACAGTGCACTCACTGCTCAAGCTCACTGGGAGAGCCCTGGATTCCCCGAGAGATGAAGGAATGTGCCAGTGTTCAGCCCTTTTGCTTCTCGGTGAGAGACGTCATGCGGAATTTCACCGCCCCTGCCCCCCTGCTGCAGATGTCTCTTGTTTTCAGCTTGTGCGCGGGCAAACTTTAGAAGGGGGGGTGTGGATGAGCTCCACATGCCATTGGGTCCAGCTGAGATTCCACATTCCAGAAGCTACAGCGGTCGAATGTCTATGTCGATAGCTCTGGCTGGATTGCAGGCATCAATCCACGAGGTCAAACCTCGTGCCGACAGCCTAAGAACGGATTTGTGCCCAAATCCCCCTTGGGCATTGCGAGTGGAATGTTCAGACATTAGAAATGTATGACCTCTCATATCAAGTAAATTTGCACTCTTAATTACGGTTGACAGGGAAGAACATTCCGAGAACACGCGTGGCGAACAGCCCCCACGCCCACGCGTCAACAATCCCTTGCGGCTGGAATTCATTCCGGTCAGGATCTTACATATGTAGCCGTCATGTTGTCGCCAAGAGCCCGTAGATGCTGTGGTCGCGTTGCGGCTCAGCCAAGAGACCTCGGGAGGTTTGGTTTGAACTTCGCGATGGGTTGCTCGTGTGTATGTGTGTGTGTTCAAGTGTGAGAGAGAGCAGGAGAACGATACGGGTCGCCGACTGGAAGGTACAAATTGATGACAAGTAGACTTGCGAAGTCCCCGGTTCGGTGTAGTCAGTCGCTAGTAAAACATCTTCGCGTTGAAGACGTTCGTAAGCCAGACTAGGATATGTACTTGAGGAGTAATCCAGGTAGGCCTTTCAATACCGCCCGTCCAGCAAGCCCTGTCCTGTGCACATGTGCTGTTCTGATGATTGCCAGCAGCAAGCACCTGTGATTAATGAGAAACTACCCCCCGTCCTATTCTTCTTCAGCACGGCCGCCTCACTCTCCGTGACCTCGCTCGCAGCGCAATCCGCCAAACCGGTCAACTGGTCTGGTCGCCTTCTTCTCATCGCGGCGCCTCTTACTTAAGTAGCGTGATCAGGGTCCACCTCCACTTCCAGCGCGTTACCAGGCCAGCCTTCTAAAGTTCGTCTTTATACCCTACCGCTTTCTACACGACAGAGTTTGGCCTGGCCCAGGTCCACGGGTGCCTTGGAACCATCCCCGTCGAGGCGGTTCTGGGGCTTGAGAAATTGTCCGAGCAGGCACGCATGGGCACGGAAGATCCCATCTGAAGACAGTTCTGTAAGTATCTCCCTTGAGCCTGCAAGTGTGATTGAGCCTTTGTACAGAAATGACTACTCAATATTGATTAAAATACGGATGAGATCGGAGCCGGTGGTCCAGGGCTGCCACTCAGTCGGCCGTCGAGGTGGAGGGAGTGTAATCGATATCTCGGCGACTAGGCTTTGGATGTGAGGTAGCACTTGAGATGGATGCACGGCGTGCTAACCCACACCTAATATGTGAGGGGCGAGCAAACACAGGAACTCAAATGCTCGATCTACGGCCGTGTCACCAGTGGACTTGGACAGAGCGATTGCGGTGGGCAGGGATAGTGTTCTAAGTTGGCCAACTCCTTTGGTGTTCTCAACTTCTGTCGACGTGCCTAGATAACTCGCACAGGAGTTCTCAAGCGTTCTCCCGGGCTTTGTTTTGATCGCTCACTGTCCTGAGGTCGTGTGCAAGCTCGATATCACCAGGGACAGTCCTGCGACCGCGCACAGGGTCGGCCATTAACCTCTTCTGTGATCAATTGATCGCAGCTCACGAGGAGGTTGTATCAATCAAGATAAATGTTTCAACGCCTCATCTCGACCACTAGGGGACTATGCAATCAGTATATCGTGCTTGCTTCAAGTTGACTGCGTCACCTTGTGGCGAAGCTGACCAAGGTGGTCTACCTAGGTACCTAGGTACTTGAGTGATTGGCCGCGATCAAGCCCTTTCATACTTTGCTCAATGTTGGGCACCTGGGATAGCCGTTTTCGCGGTATCTACCAGACGGTGTCCTCGCAAACTGCTACGGCTGGAGCGTGTAGACGTGACTCTCTAGCTGTACTACATGGGATGACTGCTGCTCGGTGCCCAAGTCGACTTCGTGCCGGTACTGTGAGCCGCACATGATTTGCTTTACTTTCTCGATACCTAGGTATGTACTGAGAAAGCAGTGTCACCTCCCAAGGTCCCTCTGGTATTCCAGGTTGGTTTACGGACAAATTCGATAGCTCACACGTGCAGCGAGATGTGTTGTGTGTGCTATAGGGGAGTGTTGAATAATTATTCGCCTCGTCTCTAGTCGCAACCTGTAATAAATGTTTCAACTGCGCTGAGCGGAACCCCCATGTCCTCCTCTAGATAATCCTCCTTCAACCCTCTCGCAAAGCATTAATCTTTAACGTGCCCGTGCTGATGGTTTGTGAGGTACCTTCTGGATAGTACTAGAAGAAGATCTCAGTGCTGCTGGGGATGACCCTTCGCCTGCCGGTAGGATTGCACGGTCCCATCCTTCGCTTGTACAGGAGGAGGAGTTGTAGACCCCTAAATGAATTTCTCTTCAAGCAACGGACGTCTCAAGGTCTTCACCAGGACTGAACGGCCGAGTGGCAATGTTCAGCCGGGACTGGTACATCCTTCTGTGCCTCACATGACCTCCACGCCGAAGGTGGAGGAGGAACCACTTTCGAGCAACAGGGATATACACCCGAGACGGAACGAGGGCGACCCAATAACCGTTGAGACAAGTTTATGAGCCAGGAAAGTAAGGAAATCATTATCTTGCCTCGAGTGGCGACTAGTTCGGGTTCATTCTGAGATCACGATCATAACTGCTCGGACATGGCGACTTGTTACGTTGAGTAGGAGCCAGGATGCAAACGAGTAGGGTCCAACACCAATAGAGCAAGCAGTAGTGTCAAGATCAATATAGTAACAATATCGTTAGATTGTGACTCGTACATGCTTCGTTCAAACAATTTGCCATAGAAATCCAAAGTAGCACACCTCCCTTTTGCACATTTGTGCAGTATATTACAACTTGGATGCCGGTGCAGCGTTCCCAACAGTAGTGATCTCGTTGTACAGCAGTCTACAGATCATGTATCAGTCAGTATGAACCCTGGCCAAAAGAGGGACGAGAGGGGCGGTGGACAACTCACGATGTCAGGAAGTCAGCGTAGTCCTCGCCTGTGACCTGCCCTGAGAAGTACTGGGCGGCCAGGTGGAACTTGTTACCCTGGCCGGCATTCTTAGCCAGCTCATCGGACTGCTCCTTGAGCAGCTTGAGCGCGTAGGCCTTGTCGACACGCTTGCCCTCGGAGGTCGTCACGCCGTGGCGGACCCACTGCCAGAGCTGACTGCGGGAAACTTCGGCAGTGGCGGCGTCCTCCCTGTGTTTCGCATCTTGTTTAGCCAACCAAGCACTGGAAGGAAGCGTCTAGAGAGCGTGAACGGGAAACTCACATCAGGTAATTGATAGGCACGCAACCAACACCCCTGACCCACGCCTCCATGTAACCAAGACCAATGTTCAGGTTCTTGCGGATGCCTTCCTCGGTAACCTTGCCGGGGACGTTCATGTTGAGCAGGTCGTTCTGGCCAATATTGACATCCTCGCGGCGGTTGAAGAGCTGGTTTGGCGTTGGCATGTGCTTGTTGAAGATGTCGACGGCGATCGAGGCCAGGGCTGGGTGGGCGACCCATGTTCTGCTTTTGTGTCAGTCTTTTCTCGCAATCCGGCACATCGACATAGTCTCCCGACACAGTCTCCCGACACAAAGAATTCACAGAATGGCCAACATACCCGTCGTGTCCAGCGCGCACCTCTCTCAACTTGTCAGCCCTCACTCCCTCCATCGCCTTTTCGTTGGCTTCTTTGTCGTCCTTGATAGGGATCTGGGCAGCCATTCCGCCCATGGCGTGGACGCCACGCTTGTGGCAGGTCTGGATGAGCAGCTTGACGTAGGCGTCCATAAAGGGGACAGTCATTGTCACGGCGCTGCGGTCGGGCAGCACAAAGTTGCTGTTCTGCCTGAACTTCTTGATGACGCTGAAAATGTAGTCCCAGCGGCCGCAGTTCAGGCCGGAGGAGTGGTCGCGCAGCTCGTAGATGATCTCGTCCATCTCGAAGGCGGCCAGGATGGTCTCGATAAGCACGGTGCCGCGGATGGTGCCGCGGGGCATGCCGATGTAGTCCTGAGCGAGGTTGAAGACGTCGTTCCAGAGACGGGCCTCGAGGTGCGACTCCATCTTGGGCAGGTAGAAGTAGGGGCCGGTGCCGCGCTTGACGGACTCGAAGGCGTTGTGGTAGAAGTACAGGCCAAAGTCGAACAGGGAGCCGGAGACGGGCTCGCCGTCCACTGTGACATGCTTCTCCTCGAGGTGCCAACCTCGGGGCCGCACGATGAGCGTGGGCAATGTGCGGTCGGTGCGGAGCTTGTACTCCTTCTGACCCTGCTTGAAGTCGACCTGGCGCCTGTTGGCATCGTACAGGTTGACCTGACCATTGATCATGTTGTCCCACGTGGGAGCGCTTGAGTCTGGCCCCCGGTTTGTCAGCCCCAAATTTCGCAAACTCGGTGTGGCCTGGGATCGCTGCCACAAGCCGCGCACTCTCTCACCTTCGAAATCAGCCATATAAGTCCAAACATCCGAGTTCAACGCATTCACCACCATCTTCCTGTCCGTGGGGCCCGTGATCTCTACACGCCTATCCACCAGCCCGGGTGCGGGCGGTGCGCCCCTCCAGGTCGCATTGTCACGGATGTGCTTGGTCTCTGGCAAGAAATCGGGCAAGTTGCCCTTGTCCAGCTCGGCCTGGCGGATCTTGCGGCGCTCTAGGAGCTGCTTGCGTGTGTTGTTGAAGGAGCGGTGCAGCAGTGCAAGAAAGGCCAGCGCCGGGGGCGTCAGTATCTTCTTGTGCTCGTCCTTGACGGCACCAAGGATGTTGACGCCCTGCAGGATGCTCTCGGTTGAGGCCATGGCTGCTTGGCAAGTATACTTATTATGCGTGCAGGGTTAATAAACAGGTCCAGCCGTTGCAGACGTGTCGACAGGTGTCTGGGCGCAACTCACTCCGCAGAGTCCAAGTGCCGGTTAGGTACGGAAGGCAGGTGGGAAGGTTACAAGTGTCGCTAGGATGATGTTACAGCAAAATGGGGGGGGGGGGGGGC